>JAUOBV010211955.1:0-11827 GCA_032360425.1 Rubia occidens
GGTATTAGTTACATATGAAAAATGGGTTTATGGTATGAGTTACTCAAGTACATGTATTAGCACTTTCCAACATTTCACCAAAAATATTTGTTGATTAAATATTTCTATATTTATGCAAGAATAAAAAAAATCGTGTATTTTGGAGCAATGGTTAATGGGATAATTTTCCAAAACTGTGTAGAAGTAATCAATGTTGAGTTTTTGAGCGCCTTCCTTCACTAGTGGAGGAGCTTCTATTAAAGACGGATCCTTTCAACCAAAGAATTCACTTTCAGGGTGACTTCTCTTGACATGCCTTTGATTGATGGCGATTAGAGGCGGTTCCAAAAACCGCCTTTCAACGTTTCAATGGAAGGTGGTGTATACCTAGCCCATAAGCTGGAGGCTGTTGGCCTTTAGGCCCAATCTAATTATTGACCACGACTAAATAGAGAAGGAATGCATAATTTGGCCCAACATCCAGGTCAACCATGAACCGATAAAAGTGGAGTCATGCCTACGAACATTCAACCATGAGCCAAAAAATATGGAGGCACAATTAACACTTAGCCATAAACCGAGATTATAGTAATCACGATTGAACCACATTGTGACTCATGGTCTTGGACCCTAGTAAAGTGGAGCCACGGTGAGGATCGCCTATAAATGCAAGGATAGCAACACTGGCTAAGGTAAGTGAGACTAAATTGAGAAATTCCAGTTCCCTAGAGAAAAGGCTGACTTGATCGTTGGAGTGTTTTCCACGAAATCATTTTCGGGATCTGTTATGCAGGAGGAGAAATTTCACGGTGAATAGCCAATGTTTTACTTGGTTGGATTATCACATCATTGGCGCCGTCTGTGGGGAACAATTATATTTTGTTCTAAAATCCTTCAAGTAAACAATAGTGTTCACCAGAAGTGAGAAAAACCATAATCACCAGACACAAGAACAAACAACTGGACGCAACAGAAACATGCATCCTAGCCAAGATCAAGAGTTCGTCCCTAGTAGAGAAAGGGAACGCAGTAAGGAAGATACAAAGGATGAAGAGAAAGAAGCAGAATCCCCTAACACAAACCAAGAAAAATAAAGATGAGCGTTCGCAGCATTCTTAGAGATGAACAGAGAAAGTTTGTACAATCAAATTTTAGCAAATCTAAAGCCGAAATCCGTTAAAGTGAGAAAAAACCAAAGTAAAGTGAAAGAAAGACTCAAGTACGAGGATGAGTGACGAGAGATCGTAGAAGATGATGATGCAGATAAATCGCCATTGGCACCGCATTTTTGTGATTTCAAGTTGCCAAAGGACTTCAAGTTACCTTGGAATGTTAAAATCTACAATGGAACCACAGATCCGAAGGAATTATTTCATTCTTATCGCAATAGTATGAGTTTTAGTGATGCGGATATAGAGTTGGTATGCAAAGCTTTCCCTATCTTTTGATCGGGGACAACAATCACAGGGTACGATGACTTACCGAGTAGAAGCATTAAATCTTGGGAACAGTTGTTTGATTTGTTTTTTGGGTGCTTATACTCGAAGCGGATGTTCACAAAAACAATAGCAGACCTGAAAAACATAGCCCAACGAAGTGATGAAAGTCTCACATATTATCATAGTAGGTTCATCCCTGAAAGTTCATAGGTACGAGACCTTTCATTCTAGTCCTCGTTGGATGCATTTACATGGGGGCATGCGATCAGGAGAATTTTATAAGAAACTTACAGAAAACATGCGCGAAAACCAAAGAGACTTACAGAAGATGATAGAAAGGTATGTGCGAACTGAAGAGGCGAATAACCGCAAGATAGATCAAGAGCGAGGCGAGAATAGGATGATGGAGGATGCACAAAAAAGTTTTGTAAAGAAAGGAAAGAGAAATACACCTTTGAAAGGAATAGAATCAGGAATGCATGTAACATCATTCGAAGAGACACCCCTAGCAAAATCACAAAGAGAAATATGGCAGGCGAACAGAGAATTATTCTGTGAGCCTGCACCAATGATAGCACCTCCAGAAAAGAGATCCAGATAATATTATTGTTCCTTTCACAAGGAGCATGGTCATGGCATTGAGTATTGCAAATATTTGAGAAGAAAATTAGAGGACAATTTGAGGAGTGGTCGTTTAGGCTAGTACAAGAGAGAAGATGGAGAGAATCTGGGAGGTCGTCGTCGTACCTCTCAAAGATACAGTTTATAAGCCCAAAATGCTCACTAAATACAATTAAGTAGATAGTGGCAAGTCAGGGTCATCCACAAATAAGAGGGATTTTCCTAAGGGTTCATGCATATAGGGGTGGATATAAGCCTAGATAAAGATAGATACATATATATATATAAGCATGTAAAGATGGGGTTTTTGGTTGGTTTTCTAAGTTATGAATTGAAAGAAAACACAACTATCAAAGTAAACTAATTATCCTATCATGCAACAAGCTACTAAAAAAATAGTAAAATCACAATTAGCAAAGCCTTGGGGGCAATTGATTCTCACTTCGAAAGCTCTTATAGATCCTAGACTCGTTCACTTATTCATTCACATTAATTGCATATGGGGAATGTTATCACTTCCATTTGAATATCAACATTCGTTTCTTCTTAGTTAGTAATTTGCAAAGACGTTCAACGACCATTTGCAAACCTCATTGATAAGCACTTTAGAAAAACAATGCCTAAAGGTATTTCATCAATGGCATTATATACTAAGACCCATAAATTTGATAACAACTACAAGCATTAAACCAAATGCCTAGCCATTTAACCAAACAAAGCATTTATTAGACTAAACCTAGAACAAACTACATTCAAGATTCAATCTTTCATTGCTACCTTAGGACATATATGGTAACAAACAACATTAACATACTCATCTAGCAAGATTAACATCATTTACCCACAAGAAGTTCTAATATCGTGTTCTTCGATTTTCATGCCAAAGGTAGGAAGAAATTGTACACTTTCCTAGCACTTCTAGCACTTAATCATACAAAAATTTCATATTCTCAAACAATCCATAACATAAATGAAGTAAACAACAACACCAACCAATGCTCATGCAAGAGTAAAAATACAGTATTACTACATAGGTTTAGAAGTTTCAAACAATTGCTCCCAAGTGATAAGTTTAGCTAACACAAATCATACTAACATTCATGGACAAATTCATACACAAACAAAGAGAGAAAAGATGAAGAGAAAATGAAGAACTAGGGTTTCCAAAGGAAGAAATTCGGCCAAGGAAGAAAAGGATATGAAGTGAGTGGCCAAAAAATGGATTTTATAGTACAAGAGAGAAATGAAAATAAATATAAAGAGAAAAAGTGCAGCAGGTGTCGCTCGAGCGAAAATGGCTTCGCTCGAGCGAGCTGCCTATTTTCTCCCTTCTTTGTGTCGACTCTTCTCTCTTTTGTCGCCTTTCCTTCTTTCCTTCAAATCTTTGACCTAAAAATACGTCTTCCATCTTTATTTCCTATTTTGGCCGACCACTTATCACCGCAAATCATGGATGAAATAAGGGGAAAAAATCAAATTAACATAGGATAAGGACTCTATAATTTGGAAATCGGATCAATCAGATTGTTTCACAGTTCGATCTACATTTCTGGCTATAAGAAAGACAAAACCTACCATTACAGTTTTATCAAAAGTATGGAATTCAATAATCTCAAACAAAATCTTTATAATTGTTTGGAAATGATTGAATGAATATTTACCCTTTGATAATATTTTAATGCATATGGGGTTTAATTTACCTTCAAAATGCCCTATGTGTGACAATCATATGACTGTTGAGATAATTTTTTCAATAGCTGTAATGCGGCCCAATCTCTTTGGATGAAATTTGACTGCATCGATATACTATTTAACTTATATAAAGTACTATTAAATACTTACTATATTTTTAAATTGAAACATTTTATTTTTCAATATAAATATTAATGTACATTTTTAATAAATATTTTTTGTATTTTCACATTTAAATACATTTCATTACTTTCACTTGTAATGCTTAATATTTAAATTTAAAAATATAATGTTAAATTAAAAGTACAGTAGTAATTGTTTCACCCGATTTCACCTTTTCTAAAACTTATAGCTATAAAAAAATAAAAAATAATTACAGGTATAAGTGAAAAAGGTTGAGATGAAAATACTAAATTATTATATCTTACCTTACAAATCATATGAAATACAGGATAATTTTAAAAAATGTTCTCCTTCACAAAATCTAATTTTAAACTACCTATTTTATGACTAAAGTAAGTAATGTGGTGATTTTACGCTTGTTCATTTATTACATTGAAATTCTCATAATTTTTTTAAAAATAATTATAATTTAATTTTAAAAGTTATGAAAATGAAATTTGTTACGATTGGTCGATATGTTAGGAGACACTCTCTATCTCCTTAAATAAAACAAATCAATGTAACAAAAACTGTTTTTTGAAGATGATATTTCTATAAACTATAGAATAACCAAAGTATTTTTTTTTGAGTCTGTCTCTTGAAAGACGGTATTTTCATAAACCATGGAAATACCAAGGTTTAAACTGTAAAAATAATAAAGATGAAGTTTCCGGGTTGCATAATCGTGTCATAAACTTATAACTACTACACGTTGCATAATAAATTTTTAATATTACAACTAAAATATTTTACCTTTTTATTATTCTAATTAAACCCTATCTTTCTATAAACCTATGGAAAGATAATATTTCCCAATACTTTAATTTTTTAAAAATAAATTAATTTAGACATTGTAATTTAATTTGTACAATTTAACTTAGACAAGTAATAAAACAATATATATTTAAATATTGAAACACATTTTAAAAAAATATGAAAATTGTTTAAATTGCAAAATACATGTAATATTTATGTTAAAAATTATTATATTTAACTTTAAAAGTATAATGAAAATCCCACTTTTTCAGATACTACAAAACTTCTTGAGATGGTCTCCTGTTAGGCAGGGTAAACTTTAGGCAGGGACATTTATGCAATTCTAACTATATTCTAACTCTGGTGACCTATCTCTAATAATTTTACAAAGAACTATATTTAATAATTTTATAGGGACCTATTGCTAATATTTTTCAGGGGTTTTTTTATCCAATTTGTAATCTGCAAAAAATAAATTAAAAATTCATTTTTTTAAAAATGTTTAAAAATGCAAAAAAATAAATAAATAAGATCATCAAACTGAAAATTATAAACATCAGCTACAACTAGCATAACATCAAAGAAAAATCATAAAACATCGACTAAAAAAATTCCAACAAAAAATATATTTGAAATAAAACAGCAAACAGATATTTATAAAAAAATCAAATAAAAATCAACAAAAAATTGAAAAAAAAAGTCACCTACCACTAACAAAACATCAACTAAAAATCATAAAGTGAAAATCATAAAAACATCAACAAAACTTCAATTATCAATTTGTTTTTAAAAAAACTACAAACATCAACAAATGTCAACTGAAGCTAAAAAATAAATTTCTATCACCGAAATTTCACCCAAAAAATAAATAAAAAATCAACCTATATCACCCAAAAACTACAAAAAATCAATTCCTATCACCTAAAACTCACCTAGGAAAGGAAAAAATCAACACGAGAGAGAGAGAGAGAGAAAGCTAAAAATATTAACCCATATAACCCCCCAAAAAACCACAAAACATCGACTCATATCAACTAAAACTCACCCGGAAAATGAAAAACATCAACATGAGAGAAAAAACTAAAAACATCAACAAAAAAGCTACAGTATCTCAAAAGTTTAAATTATTCATTCTGAAAATCATAAACCAACAACAAAAAACTACAAATATCAACCTTTATCACCCAAAAGTTACAAACATCAACTCCTAACACCTGAATCTCATCTGGAAAATGAAAAACATCAACATAAGAAAAAAGACACTACAAACATCAATTTCTATTACCAAAACCTCAGCCGGAAAATGAAAAACATCAACATGAGAATTTTTTAAAAAAAAAACTACAAATACCAATCCATATCACCCAAAAAATCATACAACATCAACTCATATTAATTAAACCTCACCCGATTAATGAAAAACATCAACATAAGAGAAAAAAAAATTAAAAACATCAACAAAAAAGTATAGTATCTCAAGAATAAAAATTCTTCAAAAAAGAGAGAGACCTGGTGGGATTTGAACCTTGGTTTCTAACCTCAACGCTTAGAGCAATAACCAAAATACCAAAAATTCGTTATTGAACATACACTCGTTCAAATAATATTAAACATCAACATGTACATCAAGAATATAAATTCTTCAAAATAAAGGTCATAGTGAGATTCAAACCCTAGACCTCTAAGCTCAACAACAAGAGTAGTAACTACTAGACCAAACAATCTTTACTGATAATAAGCTCAGACAAGTAAATATTAAATCTCAGCAAGTCTTTGAAAAAAAGTAAAACACAATATTAAATCTCACCTCTAATAAGCAAAAGCTCAGTCGTCTGCCTCCGTCGTCGTCACCGTCCACTGTTGTCGCTGCCTTCCTCACGTGTTTGTATGCGTTGTTTTCTTTTTCACCGAGACGCATGGATCTCACGTGCCTGAACGAAAAACAAAGCAACCTCTGCTCATCGCCGCTGCTGCTCGTCGCCAACAGAAGACGCCTCTGCAGCTCATCGCCAATGGAAGACGCCTCTGCTGCTCGTCGCCAATGGAAGACGCCTTCAATTCGCCGGATAATCACTGCGAATCGGCGCACCGGTGAGATAGGGCACGATACGGAGGAGCGTTTGACGAGCTCAGCGGAGGAGAAGAATTGCTGATGGAAACCAACGGTTTTATGAAGGAAAAGGAACGAAGGCGGAGGCGGTGGAAATCTGGCTGAAACCGAGGCGACATAGGCGTATAGAGCAAATCGGAAAAATCTAGCCAAAAATCTGTGAGATTTCGGCGTCTGATAGTTGTTGCCGGTGTCAGGTGGCGGTTTCCGATCGGCGGAGGTGGAAATGATTTCCGATCGGTTGCAGAAAAAACGAAAATGAAAATTCTGAATATTTTGTAATATACTCCCTCCGTCCCATAAGTAATTGCACAATTGTTTTTTTAAAATTTTCAATGAGCATGTTTGACTGTAAATATCTTTAGTTACCTATAATAATATCGCATAAAAAATAAATATTTAAAAATAGATGTTTAGATGAATCTAACACTATCTCACATGATATTTTTATTATATCTAGATTTATTTTTATTAACAGTCAAAGTTTGCAAAGTTTGACTCCCAAAAAGTAATTTTGCAATTACTTATGGGACGGAGGGAGTATATATATAATATTTCATAATTGCACAATAGGTCTCTAAATTTATTAGTATATTTTTTTAAATCATTTCAAATGAAATTTCTTATAATTACACAATAAATCCTTACCTAAAGTTTAGCATGTATAAAACAAGACTTTGTGAAACTCCTCGCTTGAAATATATGTAAAATATATGAACAACAATAGCCTTCTTGTTTTTAAACCAAGACAAAAGAATATTGCGAGGATAGACACTTATTTCGTGGTAATTTAATTACCAGCATGATTTTTGACTAGGTTTAATTAATTTAAAGCATTACAATTTGGTTAATTAATTTAAAGCATATTGTGAAAGCTGCTCTTAATAAGTGCGTGTAGGTAGTTGTATGAAATAATGAATATTTATTCTCCCTACTTAAATTTTGGGTCCAGGCCGACTATTTGGAGGTACTGCACAACAATCACTATTCAAAATGCACCACCAAATATTTGGAGCCTAATTAAAAAAATTAAAATTCACCTCGTGAGATAAAAATGGAACAAGGGCTATACAATACTCAATCAAACAATTAAGTAAAAGTTAAATTTTCAATTACAAATTCTCTCTACTTTCCAGTTCAGAAAACCTACTCTCATAAAAAATTAAGTTACAGAATCTCACCAAACTAAAGTATACTTAAAATATTTTTCTCCCTCTAGCTAGACTATACAAAAAAAATAAAAATACAAGCACTACTCATAATATATACTACCTCTCCGCCCAGAATAAAGTTCCTATATATCGATCAGCTTTATAAAATTATGTTTGACCATAAATTTCAATCAATATATAGGTTGCAATATCATCTTATATTGCAATATGTATCTTCTGAACATCAAATTTTTATACACTATTAGTACGTATATGTAATTGAAGTTATCGGTGGTCAAATATGACTTTAAAAAGTTGACTAAACAACAAGAACTTTTATTCTGGGACGGAGGAGGGAGTATATATATCTCAGACATCTATATGTCTAATTGTACAAAATTAAAGAACTAGATGACTACCTGATGACTATCCGAATCCAACATAATAGGTTTGTCACTTGTTGTGAAGAGGGTTTGATCCGGTGGGAACTTTTCGTTTCTCTGACTCAAAATCTGCACCAACTGGAGGCCTCTGAAACGGCTGAAAGTTCTGATCTTGTTCTTGCTCGTGGTCTGGATGAACTGCTGGCGGGAAGGCCAAAGTTTTTCTGCTTGTAGCATGAATTTTAGGAAAGGCACTGAAAACGAGGAGAGGAATGAGGAAGAAGAAGAGATGAAAACGAACCATATTTGGTGTGAATGTGAAAGAATGTGTGAGAGGGATGGTAGTGAGAGAAGAAGATGAAGAACGGTGGTACTGGCTGATAATGTCCATTACAAATGGCATGGGATGGTCTCTTTTTATATCATTTTGTACTAGAAGCCTAGGAGCGTTTTGTACACTCGTGGTTGTAAAAGTCAAAGAGCTAAATCCTGAATAATTTTTAATATTTTTTATAATTTATATTAACTTGATCAAGTTAGTATTGCACATTTCATACTCCCTCTATCTCATAAAAATTATCCATCCTCCATGATTGTTACTCCTTAAATGAAGAACACATTCAACGCCCCTTGAAAATATGTCGTCAATTTGAAACCACTTGTTACCGATACAATATTGAGGATATCTCTATATAAACAATAGGCTGAACTTGCACTCGTGGTTGTCAAAAAAAACTTACACTCTTTTATAAACGGTGCAATTAATCATTTATATATTATTTTTTCGTAAACATCACTTACTTTATGATTCCGCTATAAACTTTTATTGTAAATATCATTACTCTTGCTCTTCCGTCTCTGTCAAATGGGTCTATTTTTTTTATCAACTTTCTCCAACTCATGTTTGATTATAGATATCGTAACACATAAATCGAGAAAATTAACAAAAAAAAAAATAGATCATCTGACTGAGATGGAGGAGTATAGGAAATCTCCACAAGGACGGTTGAGACTTGAGGGTAGTGGTGGGATCAGGCAAAATTGAATGGCGACGGTGACTTTCGAAATCCAAAGACAAACAAAACAACTTTCATACGCTTGGATGTGAAGCCAGGGCTAGGCTAAGTTGTGACGGCAACTCCACCCATTTCTCTATGAAATGGATAAAAACAGTAGTACACAAAAATTAATGAAAAATTATAAATAAAACCATGGCAAATAATTAGCAAGGAAAAATTAATCCAAGAAATTTAAGAATATATATAACTATCACATACTTTCTCCATCTCAAATGAAATTTCATTTATTTTTGTCAATTTCATAACACTTTTAACCATTAATAGTTTTAATAAATATATTAATGACAAGCAAAAAATGATATTTAAAATATATGTCGCAAGAATTCTATATATAATAATATTGTTATATACTTCTTCCGTCCTATGAAAAATGATTTTTTAAAATTTAATTTTGTCTGCTCAAACTAAAATGACATACTTTAAAAAAAATTAAATAATAAAGAATATTTGATAAAATTCTCACAATGTCTCCTTTAACTTTAACAATATAGTTAAACTTTGGGACTCGAGCTTTCTCAATTTTTTTTGAAACTAGACCACTTCTTCCCCAAAATATTCACTTTTCCAAAAATATTTCTTGCCACACCAATGCTGCTAAAATGTTATGTGAAAAGTAAATATGCCCATTTTTTTTGGAATATGAAGAGAACATATGTTTAATTGAAATATATGATTAAATATAGTTTTAGAAAGTTGATAAAAAAAGTTTCAAATGGAATTCAGATAATATGATTATTGAGCCAGTTAACTAAAATTTAACTGTCCCAACCTTTCCACTTTTTATGAAAAGTAGGTCTCTAGATAGATAATCTATCTTTAAGTTTATTGTATTTATAATTTATACAATATCTTTTTCAAATTAAATATTAAAAAATTCAAATTTTAATAAAGAAAATTTTAAGTTAAATATTATACTATTTTTATATTTTTACATTCAAACATATCTTATTATATATTTAAAATTATAAAATACAGTATTTAAATTTAAAAATGTTTAAAGTTTAAAAATATAATGGCATGTATAAATTTTTTATTTTATGGCTTTATGAATTTACTAGCACTAGGAGGGTAGTTAAGATCTAGTAGCATAAAGTTTTACACGTTGCATCAAAACCGCAAAACCGCCTCTTTCTTCTTCAATCTTTTTCCCCATCTCCCCATCTGAAAAGACGGGGACAACAATTTATTTTATTTTATATTTATTTTATTCAATAAATGTGAGATTTATCTCCACATGTTAGTTTTTGTTCTTCGACTTGATCGATTCGATTGTTGTGTTCATTATGATAGCTCGATTTAGTTGTTCACGTTGATGTATTGTTCTCGATCTGCTTTACGGATCGTGTGCTCGTAATTTCGTTTGTGATTTTGCTTTTGGATTTCCATTATTATGGATATGTCAGATATGTGTTAGATCTGTGTCAGATCTGTGTTTTTCAAGGTGTTTACAGTTTGGACAACATAGATCTTAGTTGGATCAAGTGGTGTTACAGTTGTAGAAAATCCCTGTTTGGCGCAGTGATATTGATGCGTGATACGCTTCTCTTTGCCAAGTGGTCATGTTTTTTGCAGCAAGCAAGTTAATATCGCCGAAGGCGATGTTACAGTTTTTTATTGGATCTCTGATCTGTAATAGTACAGACGGTCAGTCTGGTTGATATGTAATTTATATATTCTTGCAATATGTTAGTTATTACTTGAGGGTAGTTAGATTGGATGTCAATTCTACTCATTGTAATCGCCGCTGGGCTTTTTTCCCAGCATTTTGGAATGAATGATTTTTTCAAAAAAAACTCTAATTTCATATTATTTTAATTAAACTCTGTATTTTTATATATTTATAAAAAGACACCACCTTTTCACATTCCTATGGAAAGACGATGTTTCCCGAAACTTTCTCTATTAAATATGTATAATTAGGTATAGCAATTAAGTGAATGACGGCGAAGTTTCTCTGTAGGATGATATCCTCTCAAAACCTTACTTTCCAAAAATCACTAGTAGGAAGAAAAAAAAAGTAATGATATTAATGAAAATTCATGGTGATATATCGTAGGACTAAATTACTAACCACCTTCTTTAAAATGTGCAATTAATGGTGTGCGTAATTATTATTGTTTATTTGGGTATAAAATTGAACTTTTATGAGGATAACGTGCACTTTAAGTGTGTTTTTGGTGTAGATTTGATTATTGGAGAATTTTGGAGATGAAAGCAAGACAGATGTGAAATTGAAGGATTTTGAAGTTTAAATGGGAACTTAACACTACACTATTTTTTCCACTGAGTTTTTTTTATTGAGGTAGTGTGTTCCAATGGATAATGAATTTTCATTAATCCCGGATTTGAAGAGGAAGAAGAAAAAAAGCAATAAAAAAAGAGTTGAAGAAATAATAGAAAATATTGCTTCTTGATTTTTGACATTTGTAATATTTATAATTTGAAGAAAAGAGAT
>JAUOBV010212062.1:0-11825 GCA_032360425.1 Rubia occidens
CACGGTCGAGAATCATGTCCTTCCGTTAGAAACAAAGGGGTGGCAGACTCTATAGCGTCCGGCAGCCCTTACCACTAATTTCCAGATCTCCGGAACTTAGGGGTGGTGCCAGCACCCCTCGCCACCCCCTGATTCCGCCATTGGATGAATCCATGGAATCCCCATATAACTAATAATAGTCTTTCATATATAATAATAGAATTTAGAGTTATTTATATTTATCACCTTGACTTTAGAAGGAAAGTGCTAATATAACTCTGTAATTTGAGAAAGTGCTAATTTAACCATAACTAATTAGTGTATGTGCCAATCTAACCCTAACTTCTGATAATTTTATGCCAATATAACCAAACTCCCTAATTACGGCGTTGGCATCTCAATTCTGGCAATGATGTTAAATGAAATGACTAAACTACCCTTATTTACAAGCTGAAAACATTATCGCCATATTACCTCTGCCACCACCACCAGTCATCACCTCTGCCAGCCACCACCGCCGTCGGCACCTCCACCACCCCTTCTCGGCGCCGGCAAGACCACATTCACCACCTACTCGTCGTCACCACCTCCTCGCCGTCGCCACCTTCACCACCCCTTCTCAACACCGGCAAGTCCACCTCCTTGCCGTTGCCACCTTCACCACCCCTTCTCGGCTCCTCACCACCCCACTCGTCATCACAATAATTATCGATCTGCAATCACCCATCGCCTCTATGTAATTATCGCTTGTCATTGTCGTCTTCTGTCCTCCTCCCCACCGACCTCCTCCTCATCGTCGCCCACATCTCGAAGCTCCTCCGTTGTCCAATGCTTGAAGCTTCTCTGTCGCCCAACGCCTTAAGCTCCTACTTGTCGTTACCCTCCTCCACCTTAAACACCCCCACCTGAACATGGACCTTCCCCATCGTCATCCTCCCCCCCAACCCTCTTCATATCCTTCTCCACACCGCCTGAAACTCCTCCTCATGCCTCATCCCTAAGCTCCTCCTCTCCCACCTCCTTAAGCTTCGCCTCCCCATCGCCTAGACCCCGCCTCTATCCCACCAATTTCATATCTTCATATTTACTGCCCTTCCCACTGCCACCCCTCTCCCCCAGGACACCACCAATTAATTTGTCGGGCAGCACCACCGTCGCGGAACCCTAGCCACAGGATGACCTTTGCTGTTCAAACCCAACGCCGCTCAGCCAAGCGTTGGGACCCGAGAGGAGGGACGGGAAGTTATCGGAAAGACCTTCGTTTGAGTGACTCAAACCTTCATAGAGGGGAGAATTAAGCTACGGAAAGCAATCAGGGAGAACGGAGGCGAAAAGAGGAAAATAATCGGGAAGGGAGGAAGCCTTTTTTTTTCTTTTTTCAAAGTCAGAGGCAAAATTATCTTTTCAAATAAATCAGGCCATAAATCAGTTGATTGAAAAGTCAAATGAGTCAAGGGTTTGTATTGGCACTTTCTGAAATTGCAGGGTTATATTGACACTTTCAGCTTAAAGTTACGGTTATTTTAGCACTTTACTCTAAATTAAATTTACCACCAAATAAACTCAACTGGATAGGACCGAAGATACTAATTATTATATTTAAAACTAAGGTTTATACATCACAATGAAAAATAGATGAAGGCTATATTTAATTACAATAGGTGATCCTCTATGGTAAACTAAAAGAACCCATCAGCCTAATTTATTTTAGATTGACTCAGTGGATAGTATCAAATTGGTGAGAAAGTTTATAACCCTCCCCTAATTTGACTATCCCGTCCAATTAAGTCACAATATTTCAATCTATTCTGATTTCTTATACCGGTGTGGTAAAAAGTTAGTATTTAAACAAGTTTTAACTCGGAATCATCCTAGCCCTATTTGAGAACAGATTAGAAACCAAACATGTATTTCCGGAAAAGGACGTACGAAAATCATAATTTGGCACATACAAACTAATCTAGTACTGAAATAAAAATGGACTTAATTTATGTGCCCAATATGATCATTTAAAATCTAATTTAAAATCCTATTTTTTTCCTGTTTTGAAAATTAAAAGGAGTATAAAACCAGCAATAATATAAAAGGAAAAAACTAATAAAATAAAAATATAAAGAAAAGTCCGCCACAGATCTAGAAAAAGAAACATACTTTGCCGGTGGCGGAGAATCTGACGAAAGCGACACATGAGTGAGATTACTTGTGCGTGGCTAGACATGGAGGCGTTGGTCGAAAATTGGAGCACTCTGGCGTGTCCACAAACGCAGCCGCTATGTGGCTACCATAGCTACTGTTGACCGCGATGAGAAGCTTTCACCGGACTGAAAATGATGGTAGGTGGATCATAAGGGTCAGGGAAGGCGCTCTTTATCGGAATAGACGTGTTTTAATTAGGCGGAGCCGAGCTAAAGGAAGGGATTGGGAGGGGGGCATCAGAGGTGTCTCCAATGTTTAGATCTAGTTTTTGGGGATGAGGAGAGTGCAAGTGAATTATATCTATAAAAATTGCATTTTTAATACTTTTTTTGGTCAAAGTGTAGAAATAATCTTTTAAAATATGAAAGTACAAAAATAACCATGGATTTCGTTTACCGAAATGACAACGGCCAAATTGGGCAAAAATGGTCAAAATGACTATTTTACCCTTCCATTTAAAAAATTAAAATTTTAGAAATAGTAAAAGATAATACTACCCTCCCTTCTTTCTTTCTTACATGCAACAATTTTCCAATTTGCGGTAGCGTTTCTTTCTCTTCTTTCTTTCCACTAAATGTATGTTGAATTTTTCGAAAACAAACAATTCACCAAAATTGATCCCATGTCTGCCGAATATTGGCGATCAAGTTATTTGCACCCATTTCTATCTTTTGGTTTTCCGGTAGATGTTAAATTGATTCGCCTAACCGTTCCCAATCAGTGCGTTCCACGATCCATCCCCAATCGCCACCGCCACCGCGTTCCAATCGCAAATTCAGTGGCGGTGGAAGACTGAGATAGTGGTGGTGGGGAAGAGGAGTAGGAAGGGTTGGGCGGCGAATCAAGGAGAGGCTAGGGTTGATGACAAGGCTAGCCTAATGTTGAGGGCGGATGGAGCGCGGTGGGGGAGAGGTGGAGTATGGTGGTGGTAGGGGGACTAGGCTAGGGTTGAGGTGGAGCGCGATGGTTCCAACTAAGTAAACCAACAGTAAGGTGCTTGTTAGCTCCCGATGAATCGGAACCTTACCGAACATGTAAACACAAATCACACATTCTGAAATTAATATTTAATTATTTGTGCTGTGAGCTGACCTATTTTTGGGGAATTTGGGAAGATTTTGTTTAATGGGAAGATAGGGATTTTCCATTTTGTGCGAGCATGTAGCAATTAATAAAAACAAAAATAGAGCAGCGGGCTTTGTCGAAATAGTCTCAATTCAAAAATTTATAAGGGACATGACAAGGGATAAATCATTTAAGAAGTTATCCTGGCTATCAAGGCTAAGTGGCTCAGAACACTAGCAAAGCAAAACCATTTACATACAATAGGATAAAGCAAAGCCACACATCAAGAACAACGATCCATTTTTCCAGGCTATAACAAACTCTAATGGTTTTATCATAAATTCACTAATATAGCCACCTAATTCTCCAGACCTTAACATTTTGGATCTTGAAATTTTCATTTCAATACATGCATTGCAACAAGAACAAGCAACAAGTAATGTGGTGAAACTTCTCGTAGCCATGAATAGTGTGTTTTCAAGGGAAGATGCAATTACAATAAACAAGGTGTTTGTCACACATCAAACATTTATATTGGAGATCATCAAAGTACAAGAAGGTAACAGCCACAAAATGCCTCTCATCAATTCAGAGATTTTTTTTGAAAAACGGTTGAATTGTGGCACGAAATAAATGGAAAAGAAACTGAATCGTTATCCATTTAAATCAGGACTGCTTTGCAAATACTTATTAATTTCAAGATTAGTCTTTGATGTTTCAGAAATTATATTCAATACCCCTTGTCACAATTTTTATAATTTAATCTCTAATCTCGATGTGAGACGATTTTATACAAAAATTTATCTTCTTGTACCATTACATTCAAAAACTCTTTATAACATGTCTAACTTATAATGTACAACATTTAAATATAATTTAAATATTAGTTAAAAATACTAATATTGTTTCATAAGTTTAGAAAATATTGCATTCCCCAATTTAATGATATCTTTTAACAATTCTTATGCCGCACTCCTAGGATACTACGAATGTGCATTATACATATGTAGAATGTGCTTTAGTATCCCTCCGATTAGCAAAAACGACATAATTTTACTTTTGGAGTCAACTGTATCAATATTTTACTACTCATATCTTTATTTAAATGTGTAAAATATTTGGAAAACACAATTATTTAAAAATATATATTACAATGAATTTAAAAATATATTACATGATAATAGCCTTGTATATATAATAATTGAATAAAATGGTCGAAGTTGGGTTAGTGTGACTCCGAAAGTCAAATTATGCCTCTTTTTTTTGGAATATACGTCATTTCATTTCCAAAATTGTGTTTATGTACAATCTCATTCTCCTACTTATCCTAATCTTCCATCACCATTAAATCAGCACAATGTGCTCTCGGTTTTGGTTTTAGCCAAGCCCTACCAACTATACATTTAAGTATGTTCCCAGCAATATTTCCTTCTGCAATTTTCTTACAAAAACTGCAATCGTTTCTCTATTTCCAAACTCCATAAATCACATCCATTGCAGCCAATTTCAGGCCACCCTTTTATTTTACTGCCCTGTATCAGCCATGCTATCTCCTCTTCCGACTTTCCTGGTCGTCTCCTTCTCCCAAGCCACTATAAGACAGAGCTCCAAACTATCTTTGTTTTTCTGCAATCAAAGAAGAGATGTTGTTGTGTCTCTTTCTTCACCACAGAAAACACAATTAGGTTCCACTGCTGCTCCAAATTTTAAAAGTCTGTCAATTCTTGCAAGTCTTTGATGACATGTCATCCACATTATGAACTTTGCTCTTGGTCTAGCAAAGTTATCATACATTAACTTCCTCCACTGTACCAGATCTTGTTCCTTACCGACATCCTTGTACATTTTCTTCATTCTGAACTTCTTTTTGCCCAGTTGTTCTCCCCATTCTGCCATATCTTTCACCCCATTTCTACATCATATCAATTTTTTCATCACTTAGGAGCAATATTTTGGTAACTTAGCAGTCATTACATCATCATTCACATAATACGCATGGATCCACCGTATCCACATGTGATCAATTTTCTTGCAGATATTCCACAAGTTTTTTATTATTGTAATTGCTATACTCCATTCCTTAAACGAAATTATGTTAAGTTCTCCAGCTTTTTCCTCTGAACACACTTTATGCTAGGTAATTGGTGATTTTCTGGTAATTTCTTCTCTCCCACTCCAAAGATATGATCTACATAATGCTTCAATATGCTTGATCACAACTATAGGTAGTGGAAAATAGTGCATCCAATAAATGGCTATAGCAAAAAGTACACTATTAATTAACTGTAGCCTCCTTGCATAACTTAACATTCTAGAGCTCCGATGCCGAAGTTTACTTGTCATCCACTCAATTATTGGCTGACACATTTGGAGTGTAAGTTTTCTTCTTGCTAAGAGAACCCCTACGAATCTAAAAGGAAACAAGCCCTCCGCAAAACTTGTTATACTCAGAATTTTATGCCTATGTTCCTCTGGAACTGCCCCAAAATAAACTTTACATTTTTTTGTTAACTTTCAAACCTGTGGAATCTGCAAACACATTTTAAGTTTTCTTTAAAGCTTCAACTGAGCCTGCTTTCCTCTTTGGCATCAGTAAAGCTTAGAAGTATCAACTTTAGCTTTTCATATTTGGCATTTAAACTTCACACATTGCCCTAGTGTTTGTAAACTTCTGCTTATGTACTCCATTACCATTACAAAAATCAAAGATGAGATTCGATCTCCTTGCCTAAGTACCCTTCTTGCTTTAATCATTGTAGTTGGTATACCATTTACCACATATCTGTATGAAAACATATATCACACAAATCATGATCCAATTGATGAACTTTCCTGGTATTCCTGCCAAAATCAATTCCATGGCATTATAGTCCACTGTATGATAGGCCTTTTGTATATCCATCTGAATCAAACATTTAAGTCCCCCTCCTTTCCTGTTATATCCTCTCACTAATTCATATGCCAACATTATGTGATCATGGATATTCCTCCCATAAACAAAGGCTGCCTGATCAATATGTACTACTTCACCAATGACTTTACTCAATTTGTTTGTAAGGATCTTTGAAATTACCTTATAAACAGTTGTGCAACTGGAAATAAGCCTCAACTCCTAATGGTTTTAGAAGCATGACACTTAGGAATCTGAGTTACCATAGTACTATTCACTGCTTTATACATTCTACCATTATAAAAAAATCATTTATTGTAGCCATTATGTCCTCCCTCACTATTTTCCAATTGACTTTGAAAATTTTAGAGGTAAAGCCATCAATACTTTGGGCCTTCATGTCCCCAATACTTTTCAGAGCTTTTAGCACCTTCTTCTCCTGTACTTTTGCTATCAATTTTCTTTGGCTTTCAATGCTCAATGCACTGTGATATCCACTCTCTTCAACCTTTCTTCAGTTTCCCCCACTAGATCTCCATAAAAATCCAGAACCGCAACTTCCATTTCTCCCTGGTCAGTTGTGGCAGTACCATCATTTCTTTCTATTTTCAATTTTCCAGCTGAGGTAATCTTGACTTTGACATTTGCATGGAAATACAAATTATTCCCATCACCAAGCCTAATCCAGTTCACCTTTGTTTTTGTTTTGCTATTTTCTCATCAATAATACTCCATTTTGTCACCTCATCTATGCAGTATCTGACTTTTTTAACGCTCTGAACATCCATTTTATTACTTCATATATTCTTTGTGCTTCATACCGTTCTTATCTTACATGTTTAAGTTTATGTTTCACACATTTCGGTTTTCTTGTAAACTGTTTCAGGTCCCCTTGCAACCTAAGTAAATTCTTCCACATTCTGTACATTGGCCTGCCTTAAATATGGTTTTCCCAAATCCTCTTTATCATCCTTATAAATTCATCATCTTCCAAAAGACAATTTAAAATTTTAATTGTCTGTATATTTTCTGCTGCTCTCCTTCTATCTATATTCTGAGCAAAACATGATCTGAGATGCCAGGTTCCATTACTTCTACCTTTGCATTAGGGAATCTCTGAAACCAATCTGTGTTACCTAATGCCCTGTTAATTATATAGTAGATTACCCTCTTCATATTCTATTTGACCATGTGAAGTATTCACCAACACTCTCACATTCAAATAAACCAACTCTAGCCACCATTTGTTCTAGATCCCAAAATTCACTGATCTGCACTTCACATCCTCCAATTCTGTCATTTGTTGTCAAAAAATTCTTAAGATCACCCATGATTAACCAAGGCTCTTGAACCTGATTTTGCAAACTTTCTATATCCTTCCACAACTTCTTACTCATTTTTAGCAAATTCCCTGCATGAACAACAATTAACCAGCAAATGAGATTTCCACTTCTATCCACAACTTCACAATGTCGGGTTTTGGACTAATGGCAATATAATTTCTAAGTAAATATTTATTGCTAAATGTTTAGAAACCTGAAAGGTCACACAATAGAATTTGTTATTGAGATTGTAATGGATTAATGAGATATTGAATCCACAAGGGCTAATTGGCAATTATTTGTTTATGAATTATTTGATAATCAAGATAAATATTGACGGGGTATTGTAAATGATAGGAGTTATCATTCCTCACAATCAGTATTGATTTGGACGATCAATGTTGACTTACTATTCCATCAATTATCATTAATACACGATTAATGCGATTGATATGAATGAAATGTTAATACCAACAACCGTTACATATATTAATATGAATATGGTATTAAATTCTCCTTCTATTGTCTCTATAAATAGGCCTATAGTCAGTTTCACAAAAACAACTAATACTTTAGAAATAGTTCTCTAAGTGTTTTAGGTGAACGGAGCTGGCACGTTAATTGACTGTCCAATAGTCAAATTTGTGTGGATACATTCAGAGGTCGGACCCATTGTGCGACTAAAATCGACATCATCAAGCAAAGTATCACATTGTCAATAATCTGGTAATTTCAGTTATGTGTTATATATATCATATGATTCTGGCTTTTATAGTTTTAGGTGAATACTTACATCCTCGATTACCACGGGTTTTCTTTTATTCAACATTATTGATCATTAGATTCACATTGGCTTGTGAAATGACCAAAATTATTACAAATTGATACATACTGCTACACACAGTAGTTCAGACAAGCCGTTGAAGTTGTTCTACAGCTCTGGATGCATATGATAACTTGCGGGGCTGGATTCAGGCCTTGGCTGCAATCCCCTATGCAGCGGAAAATATCTCGCCCACAGCCAATCAGGCACAGCAGCAGTGGCGGCCTCTGCGCTGTAACACGCGATGTTAGTCCGTTATCAGAGAAAATGAGCAGTGCGACCAGAAGCGTGATAACATTGTGAACCGAGGAAGAAGCCATTGATGGAAGCTAGTTCTGAAAAAAAAAATTGGTCATAGAATTGAAGAATTTATATATGGGACGAACTCGCATGAAATGCGTGATATACATGCAACTATGTTTGTTGTTTAAGGATTTCGAGACTGGGTTGATTTAGGGGACTCCATGTGTAAAGGGAGAGAAGTTTCAAAGTAATAATTGATATAAAACTCATGATGCACAATACTTTACAATGATACGATATGGGTTGATTTAGGGGACTATATGTGTAAAGGGAGAGTTTTTTTTTTTCGTTTGAATTTCATCTATAAATAATGTATTTTTGCACAAAGTGTTCTTTTATACGGTCTAAACTTTAGATAGGGTCTATTATGTAACAATTATAAGTTTCAATTGGGGTGGAGTTTTTTTTAAATAAGCTAAAAAGTGGAGGGTTTTAATTGTAAATATAGATGAGACTGACCAAATAAGACCGGAGTAGGCAGTCTGTTGATGATGTCGACTGCTGTTGAAAAAACATCATACCAAAAAGAATGATGATGGCCAGAATGAAAGAGCATCGATAAAGCTGTCTCTGTAATATGACGATGCTTCTTCTCTGCACAACCATTTTGCTCTTGAGTGTAAGGACATGAAAGCTGATGATGAATGCCCTCAGACTTAAAATGGGTTCACATGCGATGATTTACAAACTTGGTTCCACCATCACTTTGAACTTTTTTAATGGTGGTAGAAAACTGATTCTCAACAAGTGTTTCAAATTGCATATGAGCCTCTATAAAATTAGACTTTTGTTGTAGATGATATAACCAAGTTAACCCAGAAAAATCATTAATAAAAAAGACATAATAAAAGTACCCGGCGCGGGAGATAACAGGTGCGGGTCCCCAAAGGTCACAATGAACTAAATCAAGTATGTGTGCTGCACGTTTTAAATTATCACTAAAAGATAGACGCTTGCCTTTAGCCATCTCACCAGCGGGACATAAATGAGGTTTAGGCAGCAAACTAGTAATGGACAAACATCCAGACTTGCTCAAAGACAAAATGATGTTGTGAGGCATATGACCCAATCGACTATGCCAAAGTTCAAAAGATGCTTTAGAGGCACTCGATGCAACAAAAGCAGAAAAAACAGTACCACCAAAATCCAAAACATATAAACCATTATCAAGATGACCTTTGCCAATAAGATCTCTGGTAAACTTGTTCAAAATAGTGAAAGAAGAATCATCAAAATAAATAACAGCATTCATATCCCGAGTCAAATAGATAGCAAAATTTTAGTAATATGAGGAACCACCAAAACATCAGACAAGCATAATGAATCAGAGACACGAGAATGACCAACATGGGTAATGTTAAGAGACCTTAGAATCCCGTACCCATACCCAGAATCGTACAGGTGCTACTTAGGTTCCAGGTGGGGTTTCCACCGGCGACGGAGCTCGTCGTCCTTGTTCAGAGCTTCTCGCCTTGTCATCCACCCAAACCATCGCGTAGGTGTTGAATTTGCCGAGGCTGGTCGTCAGACTTTTCAGGTCTTGGGCGCAGATGATGGTGATCTCCATGACTCGGTAGTCCTCGACTTCCTCCTCCGTCTTCTTCGCCGCCATTGCTGAATTTTGAACGAGGTATGAATTAGGGTTTTATAATTGGTGTTGATTTATAGGTTTGGGTTTTGAATTCTGGTTTATTATTCCGGGAAATATACCAGTTCATAGATTGCTAGATTTGGGTGATTAAGGTGTGTAAAAGAAAGTATACTCCATCTTACTTAAAATAGAAATTATAATTGATCTTACTAGCTATGCTTTAGTATTATGGTATAGTAATATTATGTGAATATTACTTTTTCATAGGTAATGATTATTTCCTTTTATGTATATTTTAATATTGATAATTCGAATGGAGTGAAGTTAATATTGAAACTTAGAGAAAGTATCGGGAAAAGTGACATCTCCATAAATTTATGTACAATTCCCTGTACTTTTCACCTAAACTATTATAAATTTTTTATAAAATTTAAATATTATATTTTGAAAGTTAAAACAATTAATAATGTGCATTTAATGTGAAAATAAAATATATATTTTAGTATGTAATTTAACAAATGCAGTGAATAAGGAAAAATACATGAAATGTCCATAAATTTATGCACAAACCGTTTGTCAGGAGACTAACTCTTAAACTTAATCAATTTATATGAATAGAGCGCCCTCAGGAATGTTAACTCGTTTCTCGCAAAAATCATGATCACTTGACAGAGAAGAGCATACTATTCATCAAAATCACTGTGCCATGTGGTGATGTTCAACAACTGTAACACCATTAGATTCAAAACACTATCTATATTGTACAAACTGGAAACACCTTGAAAAGCACATATCGAGAACATGACTTCTCCTTGAGAAACATACGATCTGCAAAATCAAATTGAACAAAATACATCGACATGAACAATTAAATTGAGTAATCATCATGAACACAACAATCGAATCCATCATGTCGAAGAATAATAACAATGTATGGAGACAAATCCATACGTATTCAATAAAATAAACATTAAAAGAATATCAATTGAAAAATATACGTTTCCCCCATCATGGGGAGATGGAGAAAAGGAGATTCAAGAAGAAAAAAGGTTTTGAGGAGACATGAGCGTTGCAGTGTCTTAGAGTTTGCGGCGGAAGAGGGATCTCACAATATAATTTCATTGATTGATGTCTTGTTAGACTCAATATAACTTATAATTTCAAAATAATTAAATTTTCACAAGTTTTAACTATCCTTAATAAAATATTTTAAGGATCAAACACTTTTTTAGTCAACTGTTGAAAGTTAAAGTGGCACTTTGGAATATGATAAATAGAGTAGTATTTAAATAGGACTTATTAAATAATTGAAAATTATATTAGCATTTTTTTCTATGAGTCAATCTCTTAAAATACTGACTTTTCATAAGTTATGAAAAGACCAAAATTTAAACTGCAAATTAGAATAAATTAAAATAAAAAATTTCAAGTTGCATAAATAGAATCATAAACTTATAACTATTGTATATTACATAATAAAATTTTAATACAATAACTTAAATGTTTTGCCTTTTATAATTCTTAATCAATCTCATCTTTCCACTTGTTTTTGAAAAAAAAAAACGATATTTTCAAAACTTTACTCCCTCCGTCCCAGCTTATATTGCACACTTCCTGAGATGTCACTATTCACAGTCCAACTTTGACCACATATTT
>JAUOBV010212170.1:0-11824 GCA_032360425.1 Rubia occidens
AGATCTGAAATCTCCATGATTATCTCCATAATATTCCTATTCCAAATCTGTTTCTTGAAGCATATCCAAATCCCATAAATAAAGGGATTTTCCTTATCTCATATATCCCATAATATTCCTTCAATTCCTTTTCCATAAAAGTAGGGATTTACCATAATTCCATTATGCTTCTAATTCTGAATCAAATATTGCGAGATATATCCACTTTCCATAAATCAAATCGATCGCAATTCCTTGATCCGCAATTCTGTTTTCTGCATTCTGCAGTGTGTTCCAACATGGCAGAAATCAGTTTTCACTTAGTTCACAAATTGTCAACTCAATTAATCCATGAGATGTATTTTTGACTTTACAGAATGCTTGAAATATTTATGAAGAATAGAGGCCTGTGTATAGATCGATGAAGGGCAGTGTTTATTGGGATAGAATAAAATAAGTTTCGTTTTCGCGTTGAAAATTTGCATTTGAATACTTTTTTTTTGATGGTGATATTTATTAGGCTCCCCAAACCCTAATAATCTGATTTTCTCAAAGGGAAGCAATTTGAATACGTATATGCTAATTGTGGTTAATTTGGAATCGCTTCAACTAATGCAGCAGCAGCAGCAGAGAAAAAGTCAATGAAAAGCATATAGAATGGTATGAAGTGTATATAATTTAAGTATTTATGAATTCTTAAATACAAAGTATTGTTCCAAACTTGTAATGTCAATTCCACAGCAAACGTCATCCAGAGTTCAAACCCTTGAATATGAGTTTTCCACTGTCAACCTTTTAATTTCTTTTTCCCAAACACCATATAATAGGAGGATGACATAACGGTTCGAGACGTTCAGTGTTGAGTGCTACTTTTCGAATGATGAATTTGAAAGCAAAATACAGTTGGATTGATAAAGGGATGATAGAGGCTCTTGAATTTTTTCATGAATTGCTTCCAAAAGATAATATTCCGCCTAACCGATCGTATACTGCTAAAAGAATTATTTGTCCGATGGAATGGAATTGGAAAAAATTCTTGCATGTTCGAATGATTGCATGTTGTGTAGGGGAAAGGAGGACGAGGAGTCAGGTGTATGGTGAGTCTCGGTACCAGTTAAAGCGGGGTGGAATCGCAATCGGTGTCGAAACAGAGTTGACCATGAAGAAAAAGACACTAGCTAAAGTTTTGTGGGATCTCTCTATCATTCCTCGATTGAAGAAGTTGTTTGCCTGTAAAGAAGATGCTAATTTGTTTCGATGGCATGCTGAAAGAGATCGATCGGGAGATCACGTTATAATTCATACAATGGATGGTGAGCAGTGGAAGGAAATTAACAGTATGTATCCTGAGTTTGGTGCTGAGCCGCGACACTTGATACTAGGCCTTTCCACCGATGAAATGAATTCATTTGGTAATATGATTAGCACACAGCTCTTGGTATACACACCGTTTGGAAAAACCGACAGGTAACCGACTGGCAACCGATGCTACATTTATATGGAAATCCTAAAAATAGTATCACATATATAACCACTCTAACACACATAACAACCCAAGTCGATGGATACTATCATTCAAGAACAATCATAACAAAAAGTTAGCAGAAAAAAAATAAAGTTTACAAACCTCAATTCCATACAAATTATGAATACAATTTAACAAAGAAACATAGAACAAAGAAGTAATTGAAGTAGGAATTTAGAACCCAAATGCACAAGGAGATTGGTTGGGAATCCTTTGGAATTCAAGGGAAAATAAACATTTTGAACTAATTCCAAGCTTAGCCTAAATATATATAGACGTCATGAAATGATGTCATTTCGATTCATGGGAAAATTGCGAAGGACGTGCGACGTCAGCCGTCCTATCGGTTAGACCGAGACAATGACCGACGTCGGTTATATTTTGATTGGACCAACATTTATTTTGTCCAGCTAGCATAAGAAAAGAGTCCAACGAATAAGCCCGACTCTGTTTCTGGCTTTAACAATTAATTTGCACAACGTAATACGAATATTAATATTGGTCAATCCAGTTCATTTTATATGTGGTGATAAGGCACAGATTACCTAACAAGACTAAATCCAGTTCATTTCATATTTAAATTTGTCAATCCGGTTCATTTTACAAATTATAACTTGTTTGAAAATGATTGAGACATATTTTGTAAATACACAAATACTCCCTCTGTCCCAGTTCAAATTGCTAAGAATATTATTTTTAGTCAATTTTTTTGAATTTTGACCACGTATATGAATAGGTATATGAGCAATAAAATACTAATTGTAAGAGATATTATTAGATTCGTCGTAACTTGTAGTTCCAAAATATTAACTTTTTATGTTTCGTTATTGTATGCAGTTACATATATTTACAGTCAAACATATTTGAGTGAAATACTTTGATGACTCTCAGTTCCTTGGAAAGTGCAAACATAACCCTCAATTTTTTTTCCAAAAGTCCTAATATACCCATGACCGACCAAATATGTAAACTTTTACTCAAGTGCTCGCTTAGATTACCAAGAATATGAATGGGTACAACTGCCCATTTAGATGAATTTGGGTATGACTGCACTTTCGAAAAACTCGGGGTTACATTTGCACATACCAAAGATTCTGTGCAATTTGAGCTAAGATAGAGGGAGAATAGTTTAATTTTGTCTATGAAAGTAATTTTAAAAAATGGTTTTGAATGGCAGGGTTACAAATTGAGACAACCGATACATATGTAAAATTACAAAAGCATTGAATCTCACAAAAATTAGATTATGAATCAAATATTCCCAAGAATGAATATTCCCAAAAACAACAGTAAATAAACATATATTCCAAATAAAAATTATGTTTTTTATTCCAATCAAACTGATAATTAATTAATCAGTATGACCCTCACTGTGCGGAGTTGTTATCTCAGAAAAAATTAACCCGCGGGATGCTAAGTGATCAAAGATAAAAAATTTAAATGTTGCTCTTGTACTCACTGCTAACTACAATAAAGTATCTAGTGACAATTTTGGGGTCACCCACAGAGATACTAGTATTTAAAGGTTAGACAGACACAACCCATAATCAGGTATCACCCCAATTATGTGTCGAAAATAACTAAAGCTGAACAGATAAGGTGGGGGTGTACTAACAACTAAAAGCATATGAGTAAAGCAAAGTACGATATCAATTAACTACTCTTGAGGGTATTTACGCAACATGACCATCATATGAATTTGATCCTATATTCCATCACATATAGACATATAAACCTAATCTCATGTTTTGGTCACATAGTGTAGAGATGACTGGGAATTCCTAATGTCTGACACACAAAGGTTCATCTCCCTTAAAAAAAATCTCACCATCTCCGTAATTAGGGATGCGCTCCAATCCTTTCGACTCCGTTTTTTATCCCCGCAACCTCACTTCCAATGCTAACAAGCATCTTCGAGGGATCTACCCATCACAGGCAATACTATTAGATACAAGAGCAAGTCTAATATGTCCCGGGCTCTCCACTATTGACATTAACCCTAGGCCTAGAGAGGAAAATGCATTGATGCCTTGTGACAACTCTAAAATTGACACAACCCTAGTTGCTACAAACTACAATGCTTGATCCGCTTTCTGTGAGGTCGTACTTTTGGGAGAATTAACCCACGGAGTGCTAAGATGCAAAAATAAAGTTTTATATGTTGCTCTAATACTCAATGCCAACTACTATAGAGTAGGTAGTGGCAAGTCCTGGTTCATCCACAGAGATGCTAGAATTAAAAGGTTAACTATACAAGACACACAATCCAGCGTCACTCTGATTGTGCATCGGGAATAGTTAGTGTGACAAACATAGGTTTTAGGGGGGGTTTTGTCTAAAAACTTCTAAGCATGAAAACAAGAGAACAAACTATGTTCAGCTAGCCTTGGGGATATTTGCGTAATATGACCAGTAGATGAATTTGATCCTAGATCCTATCGCATATAACACATATAAACCTATCTCATGTCTATGTCACATAGTGTGGTGACACTCGACACTTCCCAATATCTTTCACACAAAGGTACCTAAGTTTATTTCCATCCTATCAACACCACCTCCGTAATTAGGGAAAGACCGTCGGCGAACGAAGAAATCTGGATTGCGCACCTGTTTCCCTATGAATAAATCACACAAAAATCCCTTTCTCTCTCTACCACTCTTAGAACTAGGAAAATGAAACTACAGTTATGAAGGTTCTTTAAATCCTAGTAGACTAGTGCTCCTTGAATAGTAGATAGAAAATGGGCCTTAGAGAGGCCCAAAATAAGGGGAAATCCTAGCAACCACTTTGGTACGAGCCATGTAATAGCTCGTGGCCCATGCAAAAGTGCACAGGACGTCGAGTGGAAGTGTTTCCTTAGCCAACTGAGTGCACAGACTATGTGATTCCTTGCAGGCTACCGACTGAAGGGGAATTTTGGCCGACTGAGCGGCGAGGTCCATGCAGTTCCTTGTAGGCCACGGACTGGAGTTGAGTTCTTCATGTTACGAACTCAGAACATGAACTCCCTCCCTTGGTTTGGACATGTGTTCCAAACTCGGAACACATTTTAAAGGCAGTTGAGAACCGCCTTTAACTAGCTGGAAAACTGCCTGCATCCATTTCTCACTCGGAACCTCGATTTCCCCAGTCGGCCCTATTGTACTGTTCCGAACTCGAAACATTGACGTTCCTCACTCGGAACGTGAAATTGAATCTTTTTCATTGATGAGTTTCTTGTTCTGAGCCACTATTTAGGCTATATCTGTAAAGGCCCTTTGATGTAAATTTTTGGGGGAATTCATCATTTTCGAGTTTAGAGTAATTTTTGGCCCAAGCATATAATAGGAACAAATTTCCTTACGACTTCGGAACCGTATACGGCTCCAATGGTCAAAATATGAATTTCATTCATTTTCCCGGCCCTAATAGGTCTCATTCCATAGAATCAATTGTAACCCAGTGTACGGTTTTGTTCTACAAGATAACAAAAATCTACAGAAAATTCTAACTAAGCAGTAATCCATAGATAGGAATATAAATCAATACAATTCTATTCCAAGCTTTCACATCACCCTAATTGATTTAATTCATGTTACTCTACAAAGTTTGGGTTACCAAGAGTTGCTGAGCGGCTAAGAATGAGATGCTTCACCAAATAATTCCTTGCATTGTTGATGTCTTCTTTGGAATAGGGCCTTGTTACCTTTGGAAGAACCTGCGACTAGAAATTTAGTAGCAAATATTACAGTTACGATTGAGAAGTTATTAATGTTTCTTACATGCAAATGTATAATTACCTTGTTAATCTCAATTAAATCCAACTTTATGCCTTCTATGAACTCTATTGTATACAACATTATGTAGTTGCCACACTCCCATGTTTGCACTTGTTTCTTGTACTGATTGAGGGGAACAGTGAATTTGTAATGTATAGTAACACATAATGAAATCCTGCCAGAAAAAAACTGCTCAATTGTTCAATAGTATACCTTGATTTCGACGACCTGGAAATTGATTTCAACATCTTCACTTGCGTCCTTCATGGCCGACTCCAAAATTCCGACAAATGCTTTCGAGGGTTGGAAGTGTAATGGATCCATCCAATCGACACACTTCTTTTCCGGAACAATAAAGATCAATCACCAATGATCCCTAAAAAGAAAATGATATTAATGTTTATTAAACTGTGTAATTGAAGTTCGTAGACATAATGAAGACAATGACTATAACCTTTCAATGTAGGGTGCAATGAATAGTTTCTTATCCTTTCTCCCAATGTTTTTCTGAATGTATTCGATTCTCTCTTAGTTTGTACAACCGATCTCTTGAGTCCTCACCGGGCACATTTATCCGACTCATCCCTTCTTTTGATTAAACATGAAATACATGTACCTTGAAATTAAGATTTTTTCAAATTAGTTGTGAACAATGAGATAAAAATAAATATTAAACATGAATAAAATATAACACAATGTATATATTTTACTTACAAGATGTAAGGGACATAAGCGTTTAATTAACTTGCTCACATTTCAAAAAGTTTTTGAAATTACTCCTCTTCGCTATGATATCTATATTGCCACCAAATACACATTCATTTCCCAAGAATGCATAAGTTTAGTTGCGTTCATGAGGTTGAAGCTAATTGTAGAGCACTTGTACGAAGTGCGGTGAGTATTTTGGGACTTGTGTTCTAGCAACATGTTGTCGGGTACTGTCTAGTGTTGTTTGGACCCGTTTAGGTGTCCTATAGACCGATTTAGGTGTTGTTGGACACTTGAATATCAAATGATAATCCTTTATAGAAATGACATATATTAGTCGACTCGGCAACAAAAGTAACCTTCCACGAGAAGGACCTACATTCTTGTATTCCCCATCCGGAATTGGCAACGGGGCACCCTTCACCGTACCTGTAATTGGTACGGTGTGATGATGTTTCATTAACTCGTGCAAGACTTCATCGTCTACATGGAGTGGTCTACCATCCATGTTTTGATCAATTTAAAGCTTACACAGATGTGAACCCTAAATAGCACCAATTATATTTGTTTAATATCACACGAACTATTTTATTCATGATTTTTTACATGTGTAACTTTTTGTCACTAGCGAGAATGTCTTTGTCGCGGTTATCGAATTTGTCTCCGGGAAATGCAATAATTGTCTCTTGATTAACCTGGATATCTTTCGGAGAATGGTGTGATCCTCTTGATGGCAGAATCCAACGGGGTGTCAAATCATCTAAATTCGAGGGAAGCTCAAGGCCAGTGTGTTGGATTAACATCCGTATGAGAATGTCTTGAGTTTGAATTCTATTTTCTTGCTCAAGTGTTAGTTTTTGCAATGTGTGAACCTACGATGGTTGCACATGACCATGGTACCGTGTAGTTTTGAATGCCTCACATTGGTAAAATAATGCATCCACTCCGCTCACATGCCCCCGGGTGGTCGGTTTATCATGGCCGCACAAAGGATGTCACGCTTGAATGTGTGTACGAATTTCTAATCCAATGTATCATTATTTAATTGTTCCTAAGTAATAACATAAGTTGAATATTAAAAGAAATTCACCAAGGGTTGTAAAAGAGGGAAACAAAAAACAATTCTAGTTGCCACTCGCTCCACACCTTATTTTTTGGCTTCCTTCTCGTATTCTCCCTTCTCATTTTGTTTGCATTTAAGAAATAGATCACACCTCTGAATCTCACCCACATCCAACGGCTGTACGGTAGCCCTTGCCTCCTTTTCGGTCATCCCGACCTCAATTGCCATTTGAACATCTATTTTTATACGTTCTTTCACAAATGTAAGTGCCGCCAATCCATACCCACCACGGCTCAATCAGTGAGGAATTAAATTCAAATGGGCAATTTGTAGTTTTTCTTTCCTCGTACCTATGTTATGTTAATAGAAGCATGTCATCACTAAAGACATGTAAATCTAAATTAACTTTTAAAAGTATTCAAATTAACTAACGTTGGCGTCATTCTCCAGAGCCCTTTTAGATCTCCCAACTCTCCGGTTGATTGTGTGTGTAAGTTATCCATGGGCAATCACCTTTCTCCATAGAAAATATGTAGTCTCGTGAAAAAGTGTATTTGTGTTCCCACCAACTCTTGCATATCATTGTTGTTGCCTTCCTTATAAGAAATTCCATATCCAGTGCATTTATTTAGAATGGTCTCTATGAGGATTCATAAACATGGGAGTTACAATAAGTTAGGGTTAAGTTTTAGAATATCATTAGGGCATATCTAGGGGGGAACTTATTATCGCAAATAACGGTATACCTTGCACTCTATCCATGTCTCCTTGTAGTCGGTGGGAACCTCATGCCAACTATCATAATTTATGTCCACCCTTGTTCTACTGACCTTTGCAACCATACTAGACTACTTTACACGTTCTTTGGACAAACACTTACCCGACTTATCGAAAACCAATGGGGTTAACTCTTTTCCATCTAACCTACGTTCTAAAGTTCTACAATGTGTTTTGGATATTCTTACCTCGTAGGATCCATCATCGTCATCCCAAGCATGTTTTTGTGTCGCCGAATGGCTACCAAGTGATTTTAGGGTTGAATCGTCACGATTCCTTTTCTTAGACATTAAGTAACCTACATCCAAAAATTCTCAACTAAATAATAATTTCATGAAATATAGTTTAAGAACCTAATTTGTGACGAAAATACTACTGTTAATATCAACTACTAACCCTAACTAATTTTTTAGCTTGATAATAAACAATGATTAGGTTTTCACTACACGATGTATGACCGAAGTCACGATCATTATGTTATCAAAATCTAACAAAAATAAATATTCAAACAATAAAAACCCATAAAAGTTACATACCAATCTAGAATCTTGAAGATGAGCACCAAATAATTTAGGATTTGAAAACACTAAACTTTACATGAAACAAGTGGAAAATTCATTTTAATAAACCCTTGTTCACTATCAATTTCCAATAGTCCTTGCAATGGTCACTCCCTTAATAAAATGAGAAAATGAGGTGAGAACAAACCAAGTGTAGATGAGGAAACTAGGACTTCGATGAGTGAAAACCTACCTTGAATTATCACTTCATGAAAGCTTGGATTTTAGATGAGGAGAAGTGAAGAAAATGGGTTTGTGGTATTTTTTTGAGGGAAAAATTAGAGAAAAATGCGGGCTTCAAAAAGGTATTTAATACCCTTTTGAAATCCCACTTTAACTCTTTATTTTTCCCTTCCAGAAGCCATTCTGAACATGGAAACTCATCGGCTCTATGAAAAAAATACGGGAACCTATTCTGAACTCGGAACTGGTTTTAGCATATAAAAAAAACCTACGTTCTCCACACAAACTATCCGGATTCAAAAAACCCCCCAAATTGAAAACCACTTTGCATTCCCTAGCCCCCAAAATCTTCCTCAAATTTATCATTCCAATTACACTATCGAGGCCAAGACATAAGAAGAAGTGTAGCAGAACAGCGAGCAACCAGAGCATTTGGAGACCCTGATGTGTTTAGATGAAAAAGTCCATGTTGATGAGGTAATTGAATTTTACGCCAATTTGGGGTAAAATCAAACAATCGTGATGGAACAAAGGTTAGTGGGAACGAAATTATAGTTAACAAGTATACAATATGCGAAGCTCTTGATAGCTCGTACTTATCCCCAGATGCATTGAACCTTGTAGAAGGACGTGGTCCTGTAGAAATCTATCACCAACAGAGTTGGTCATGTATCACAGAAGCCACCCCAATTGACCCCATAGCTATGGCTAGGAAATATTTCCATAGACAGGGAAGCACCATGAGCCCGACAGATAACTGTGACATACGTGCTTTGACTATGGAACAGAGGCTGATATACGAGTGGGTGTGTTTGAATGTTTTTCCTACGGGGGACATACTTTTGAGCCAACCATTGGGAGCTTTTTGATTTTTTAATCTGTGATGGAGGGTGTCAAAAATAACCCCGGTTATACCATTTTGATGAGTATGCTCAAGATCGAAAATGCAAAAAAAAGGATCTCTCTTAGGGTGGCTTAATCACGGTGATGATAAAAAAAGGCCCGTGTCTAACCCGAAGACCGCCCACCCCACTTAGAGTTCTATGATGAGGAATGGTTTCAACATAAGTAACTTCAGCTCAGGCATGAAAATAAATGGGAGTAAAAGGTTATTCCAGAACAGGCTACGAAGAGCACCAAAAGGGCAAGGGAGGAGGAACATGAGATAGGCTGTGGATCAGGTTCTAGTAAGTAATTACAATTCATCATTCATACAATTTCATATGATTCTCATAGTTTGTGCTAATTCCGTATTTTGAATTTCTATCTGTTTTCTAGGCTCAAGAGCAGTTAAAAGACCACCTCAGGGAGCTACCTGAACTGCATTCGTGGCGATGTTAAAGAGACGTCGGACATGTTAGCTATAGTTGATGTAAAACAACAACGATGCTTTGAGGCTCAAGGACTCTAGCTCAAACTAAGCGAAGATTAAGAGGCGCAAACCTTTGATCTGATGATGACGAATAGTGATACCGATGATGCGCTGAGGTGGACGATGGAGGAAACCAAGGGGATGACCATGACTCTGAGATTGAGCATATGATCTAAGAAGCCTAGGAAGTGATTGTCACGAAATTTGATGTTATTTTTGTACAGTTGTGTTTTTTTTGTTTAACTAAGTTAGATTATGAATTAGGATCAATTATTTTGAGTTAATTAAGTTTTGATTATGTCAAAATTTCAAATTATATTTTATGATCGAATTATATCCTAACTTACAAGTCACTTGGATGTAAATAACTTAGAATTCACTAGAAAATTTGACCATTATCCTAGAATAATTTCCGAGCTCAGAACATTATCTGCTCTTTAAAAAAAGGGTGAGAACCTGGTTCAGAGCTCGAAACTGGAAGATGCCAAGAAAAAAAAGATGAATATTTTTCCAAACTCAAAAACTTGAGTTCCGAGCTCAACCCTAGTATCCGGGCTGAATCTGTAAAAAACACACACACATTTTTTGGGTGACCATTTTTGTTCCGAACACAGAAGCTGATCGGGCCATGAAACACGAAAGATATGTTACGGACTCAGAACAACAAGTTCAATCCTTAATAATTTCTGAGCTGATTTAGTTCCAAACTCGGAATAACCATTCGGCTTTTAACATAAGAAGGGCCGAACTAGTTCCGGACTCGGAACTGATGCACTATATATATATATATAAAAACCCCAAAAAGTTGCCTTTTCTCATTCCACTTTCAAATAAAACCCTAGAGAGAATTCTCCACCATTACCGAGTTCCTTCCACTCCAATTTTTAATCAAGCACAAAACAAGTCCCAAACTATGGAAAAAGGTGGTTCAAGACGCGTTCCCTATTCTCAATCGACCGACAATAATCCCGGGTATGATAGTGTTAAATTTGTGTAATTGCCTAAATAATCAAGGTATAATGTTTTGGTGAGAAGGGAAATTTGCTTGATTGTTACATTGTTGATTTCAATGAGTATCTTAGAATTGGATTAGCCGATCCATTAGATAAATTTAAGGATCAATACTTGGAAAGTTTATTGTGGTGCAATGAGTCTTCGTATTTTCCATTGTGTTGTCAATTCTATAGAAATTTAAGAGAGGTGAATGGTGATTACTCAACTAAGGTTGGGGGAATTGAGATTCCACTTAGTGAATGGATTTTGAACGAAGCGCTAGATTGTCTATATAGGAACCCCAAAAGCGTGTATTCGGAAGACAATGATGGTCCATTGAATGATTGTTACTTTAAGGAAAAATGGCCCCTACTCGTTGATTACCTTTACATTGACCCTATCGAATGTAGTGTTAGGTATTTCAGGCATGATATAAGGTATTTGGGTAAGCCGGAGACTTTTAACCTTAAAGTTCTGCCCGTAGATACCCGCATAGTCTATGAGATAATTGATCGAAACTTAGTTCCCAAGTCACCGAGCCCACCTAGAGTGCATTGATGTTTTTTTGATAATGGAGGGTCGAAAAATAAACCCCGGGGCTGCTATATTAGGGCACATGTTTTATGTTGGCTCATCGACTAAGGTAGTGAAGAGTCTCCCGTACTGGAATTTGATCACAAAAATATTCAAAATGGTCGAGGGTGTAGTAATCACCGGTGAGGAAAAGGAACCAGAGTACTTTGACCAGGCCTACTTTGAGAATAAGAGGTGGGTGTTGGTTGATGGTAAATGGTTCTATCCAGAGCTACGAGATGGGGGGCCGAGCAAAATGCTGAGACTTGATGATGGTAAGTTTTGATATTGAAATTTATTATTTTATATTTCAATTTCTTCAAGTTATT
>JAUOBV010212496.1:0-11823 GCA_032360425.1 Rubia occidens
AAAGACATTTCGTAAAAATATCAAATTGTAACTATGTAGGAACATGTCGAACACAAAGACCTCTATGTGCAATCATTTCACAAACAAAGCGGTAGTATAGATCAATATGCTTGCTATGATCATGATGAATTTGATTGGTAGAAAGATATGTAGTAGAGACATTATCAAAATAGCGAGTAAAAGGATGATGAAGAAAATACCCCAAATCTGCAAGAATCTGACATACTGCTTCGTCTAAAAGTAATTACTCCCAAAATTGGTGGAAAGGCACGATTCACCATAATATCCTCTGCTAGACCACAATCTTGGAGAGGGGAGCACAACATGCGGGTCATGATCACACGATTGACTCCCTATAAATAAAGCTACAAGCCATGTAAGTCAACTTTAACTGGGAAAAACTCACGATAGGGGCAACGCTAACTTGGGCATCGGAGTTTCCTCTATTGGAACTCATTTCATTCCTCAATGTGACATCACTCACCATATTTTCGAGTTTGGCTTGGGATGGTACATTTTTTGGAATTTCAATCTTCCATTCGGCTAATCACTTCCATCATATTGCTCACATTCCCTTCAATGGTCTTAATGATTGAGAACATTTGAGTCTCAAAGTTATCAATGTCTCTATGAATCCAGGCTTGAAGTTACTTGTTACTCTTGGTTAAGTTACTCATAGCTTGCAAAAGCTCTTCATGTATAAAGTTGATAACTCCTCCTTTAGCTTCGTGGAGTAACTAGTTGGTCTTGGTAAAGTTATCCATAGCTTGCAAAATCTCCACGTTCTGAGTTGGGAACTCCTCCTTAAACTTAATTTTTCCTTGTATAAAGTGGTGAAGGTCAATTAAATTGCTCATAGTGTTGGTTTTCTGGTGCATTTTCATACCACGAATACGGGTTACCACCACTACTAGAATACCAGTACATAGGCACCGGTATAAAAGCCCTGAGAAAGTTATGCCAGTGTAAGTTACATCACATGCACTAGTAGTATCATGTTATTTTGACAATACCGATGCTCTTGTTAACTTAAGCACCTGTAAGTTTTAAACCGGTGCTTGTACCTGTGCATGTGAAGAGAAAAAGTTGAAAATTGATTCTGAAGAAGCACCGATACCAAAGATACCGGTGTATATGACTAGTTCTAATGTATGAAAATGACGCAAACAATATATTTCATGCACCGGTTTTTAATCGTACTGATGCCTATATTATTAAAATGGGAATGAATAATTTTATCAGCACTGGTACTTTGCGTAGAACAAGGTACCAGTGCCTATGTTATAAAAAATAGTAAATAAAATTTTTATCGGCATCGGTACTGTGTAGGATAGGGTACCAGTGCCTGTGTTACTAAAAAAACAGGAATGAATAATTTTACCAGCACCGGTACCATCTGTGAAACAAGGTACCGGTGTAAGAAAAGGTTTATCTTTATGAAAATATGTAATGGCACCTATATTTTGGCTAATTTACCGGTGTAGGACTATGAATCGGTGGTAGTTCTGGTTTTTGTTTTTGAAAATATCAATAGCACCAGTTTTTTGGTTAAATGCCGGTGTAAGTTGTGCATTTAATGCTCACCTACCACTTTTCGATGGAGAGCATATTGTGTCGGAGAGGAAGCGTGTGCCTGCCAATGTATGTGGTACCTTTCGATTATTCTGAGTCTGAAAAGGTTGTTTAAGAATGCTAAGGACGTAAATAACTTGATATGGTACATGGATAGGGGGTTCTAAAAATGATCATATGATTCGGCATTCAACAGATGCAGATTAGTGGAAGAGTTTTGATAAGATGTATATGAAGTTTGCTTCCGAACCTAGAAATTTGAGAATGGTTTTGTGTAGTAGTGGTATGAACTCGTTTAGTAATATGTCCTCGAAACACAATTCATAGCCTGATATGCTCTCCATTTACAATCTTCCCTCGTACTTTTGCATGAAGAGGAAATATGGGTTTATGCCCCTAATGATTTATGGCCCCAAACAACCTGGAAATAACATTGATTCTTATATTTCCCCTTTTATAGAAGATTTGAAAGTGACGTGGTCCACGGGGGCTGTAGTGTTTGACGGTTTTCATGGAAAGGAGTGTACCTTGAAGGCTATGTTTTTTTGTACCATAAATGAATTTCTGGCATATGGTAATCTTTCGGGTTATGTAGTGAAAAGCCGCAAGGCTTGTCCTATTTGTGAGGATGGTATATATTTCCATCAGTTGAAAAATGGTCAGAAGACTATGTATTTGGGTTAGCGAAAATTTCTCCCATTGAAACACAAGTTGCGAGAAAACATGGTGCAATTTGTTCATGGGAAAGAGAAGAGAAAGGCACTAAAACCATTTACTGGTGATGTCATTCACAGCAAGGTGAAGAAACAGAATGTCATACTTGGTAAGAAGTTATCTAAGGTCGATGGGGCTGTAAATGGACCATGGAAGAAAAGGTCGATTTTCTTTTATGTGCCTTACAGGTTGAATTTGAAGGTTCGATGTTGTTTTGATGTCATGCATATTGAAAAGAATTTTTGTGAGAGTACAATTGGCATGCTACTTAACATTCCGGGGAAAACGAAGGATAGTTTGAATGAGAGGAAGGATTTGGTGGAGCTTGGTATTTGATTGGATCTAGCACCGGAGGTTAGAGGGAAGAAAACGCACCTACCTCCCGCTCTTTACAATTTTTCAGTTGCTGAGAGGAGTTCGGTGTGTGCAAGCATTCAAGACTTGAAGGTACCATCCGGCTACTCTTCTAGTGTTAGTTGCTTTGTTAATAATGAATTGCATCTAAATACTTTGAAATTGCATGATTGTCATGTCCTTATGTAACAACTGTTACCCGTTGCGATTCACGGTGATTTGGATGAGGAAGTTAGATTTTCGATCATGCACATGTGTTTCTTCTTCAACTCAATTTGCAGGAAGGATATAAGTAGACAACAACTGGATGAACTGGACCAGGAGGCTTTTATACGTTTTTGTCATTTTGAGAAGTACTTTCCCCTTCATTCTTTGACATCATGGTTCACCTCGTGATACACTTGTTTAGGGAAATAGATATATGCGGTCATGTTGGGATCCAGTGGATGTACCCCTTTGAGCATCAAATGGGTATTTTCAAGGGTTATGTTCACAATTTCAGTCGGCCAGATACCTACATTGTTCAGAGTACGTCAATGAGGAGAACATCGAGTACTGTACTTCCAACTTGGTTGGAAAAAGAGTAGTTGGTGTTCCTGGTGGAGTGCATTGCGGTAGAAAGAATGGGAGTCCACTGTCTAAGGGTACGCTTTATACACCCTTGAATGCAGAGTTGATGACAGTTCACCTGTATATTTTGCGGAATAGTAGCTAGACTGCAATGTACGTTCAAGAGAATGTGTCTATGTTAGAATAGATTCATCCCGACTGGCCATCGATTAAAATACAGGTGGAGCATTCCTTAAAGTTTGTTAATTGGTTTTACAAGCGCTGCAATGTGGACGACATGCTCAGTAAACTACGTGTATTTGTAAGGACACTGAACTGCACTTTCAGACGATACCAAGGTTATGACATCAATGGATTTAGTTTCTCAACATTGGAGAAGGATAGCAAGAGCTCGATGCAAAAATGTGGTGTTTGTATTGAATTTGAATCCATGTGACAGGCTAGGAACACAGACAAACATCATGTTGTCGCCGTGATGCCATTTTATGGGATAATTGAGGAAATTTGGGAGTTGTATTACGTAGAGTTCAAAGTTGTTGTGTTCAAGTGTCGGTGGGTGGAACATGGTTCCGGTGTTGTGCTGGAAAAGCCAATGGGTTTTACATTGGTAGACTTGAATCGAGTAGGATACGAAGATGACAAGTTCATCTTAGTAGCCGAGGCACGATAGGTTTTTTATGCCAAAGACCCTTCCAATGAAAAGTTCCATGTGGTACTTCATGTGAAGAAGTTGTACTTTGAAGAGGAAATTGATCAGCCAATCACAATTGAAAGTCTAGAGTTTCCATAAGTCTTTCCTGGTTTGGAGGTGTCGAGGGAGTTGTAGTAGGATGTCGTTCTCATGGAAATGGATTGTGGGTCGATGAGAGTGGTGAAATCATGGGTAGCGACAATGTCTTGAAAAGGAAAAGGTAGACAATTATTTTAAAGTGAATTATATTTCCACCCATTGTTTTGTATAATACCCAATGATGTATGTTGCGTACTTTTGTATAATACACTACAATATATGTTATGTAATTTTGCACAATCAAAGTATGACTATGATCCGTACATTTTTTGGACCGTCAATCATAAGTGAAAGGAATATGAAATGACAAGAAAGCAAGGAATTAATTCTATTTTTATATTTAAGTGAAATTACCTGTGCTGAAAAGCAGAGGATGTGCTCTATTTTATACATAGGCAACGACTCCAATAATTTAGGTTTTTCTCTCAGATCCATGAATTTAATGAAATGGGGAATGAAATCAGCCCAAGCAGTTGCTTAACTAACATATCTACACCGGTAATGTCTTCATAAGCACCCGTATATATATAGGTACTAGTTATGTAACCAAAAAATTTAGGTTTTCTCTCGCGTCAATGAATTTAATGAAATAGGGGATTAAAACAACCAAAAACAGCTGCTTGACTAACATAACTACACCGTTAATGTCTTTATTGGCACTGGTATTTATACTGGTGCTAGTTACTTAGCCAGAAAATTTAGGTTTTGCTCTCAGGTCCAAGAATTTAATTAAATGGGAAGTTAAAGCAGCCCAAATCTTCTGCTTAACTAACATATCTACACCAGTAATGTCTTTATAACCACTGGTATTTATACCATTTCTAGGTACTTAGCCAAAAAAATAGGTTTTGCTCTCGGGTCTAATAAAAAAGCAGCCCCAAGCAGCTATTTAATTAACATGTTCACACTAATAGTGCCTGTATAGGCACCGGTATTTATACTGGTGCTAGGTACTTAGCCAAAAAAATTATCCATTGCTCTCGGGTCGATGAATTAAATTTAATTTCCAATTAAAGTAGCCCCAAGCGACTGCTTCAATGTATCGAAGGCACCGGTGCATCGTTAAAAGTATCGGTGTAAGAAGTTTTCAGCCTATTTGAAACCCATTTGAAGTACACAACAAAACATAGTTTACCACTTAAGGAAGCACCTATCTCCTTCTCTCAACAATCACTCACAAAGGACCAGCAATTTACGAGCGGCAAGAAGAAGGTAAATCACCTTGCCTTTCTTAAATATATTCGTATAATTCCTTTGGAATGTTTGTTCAATCATATATGTGATTTTTCATGATTCATTTGGGTCGCATGTAAGGTGTTCGATAGAATGCTTGAATGGGTTTTTTAGGAGATGGAACCTAAATTCACATTGAAAAAGACAGGTCATGCATCCTCTTCATCATCGCCAATTGGATCGACGAGCAAGTACTTGGACAACACTTTTGCATCTGAGGAGGTAAGATTCATACAACAAACATACAAATCACGTCATTATCACAAAGAGAGAGGAATTAGAGGCATCTCCTCCATTCAAAGAAACAATCTGCATCCTTGAGTGGAAAAATTAATGTGAGACTCCTCTTGCTTTCAACCTTAGTATCGTAAGTGAGTTCTACACAAACTTGAGGTGCGGCCCAACCAACACCGAGGTGTACTGTAGATGCTAAATTGTTCCACTTACATCGGAAGCTATAAATGACTTGTTTGGGTTGCCCAATATTCCAAACAACGAGGATGAATTCATCGCATTCCATACCATAGATGGGGATAGCTACCACATAGAAGATCCAATTGGAAAGGATATCGTCAAGACTGTAACTAGGGAAGGTACCGAAGTAGATACGTTGGTTGAACTTGGGGGAGAAAAATTCCTAAAAAGGCACTGATTCATGAAATGGATGGTTGGTATCATTTTGTAACGTCTAGAATAGACTTAGTAATAGTGAACACGGGAGTCCACAAACATAGTTTCACCCATTTGTATAAAATAAAAAAAACTTCGATGGAATGTTGGTCGGAAAATCTTGAACTGTTAGAGACGTGAACTGAATAAGACAGGGTGCTACGATTTCTGCAGCATTATCGTGTCTTGTGTTCGAGAGTTAGTATCAGTCATCGTCCCCATGACATATATGGGCGACCAGTGAATAATATTTGTGTGGATTCTTTCTAAAAACAAGGTTGTGAAACAGTAGTCCCTTCCCTTGAATCCAGAGTTGCTGCCTTGGAGGTCGATGTACAAAACTTACTCAAAGAATCCAAGTATCAAAGATCCTGGTGCGACCACATGGCTAAGGTTTTTAGCTATCAATTCCCTGATGCAATGAAAGTCGTTGGAGATTTTCCACCCTACCGCAAATGCGATGTGGAGGACATGAATGTTGGCACAAGTACCCAGGTGGGGATGATATACAGAAAATTGGGGTGTGGAACCATTTTCTTGTTACTATTAATGAAATTGATGTATTATTCGGTGAACCTTTGCGAATTCGTAAGAATGTATTATATTATCATGGTAGACCGTCTAAAACTTCATTCCTTATTAAAAATGAATTATTCCAGACAAATTTATTTGTCTTCTGATGCTAGGGAATACTGAAATATTTCTAATAAATAGTGTATTTGGGGGGAGGGGTATATAGTGTAATTTGGATTATTTGACATGTTGGGTAAAATTACCCTAAACACCAATAAACTCTAGAACGTATAGTAGCGCTTCTATACATGTCATCATCGTAAATGAAACATTCTTTATATGACACATTTGGTTAGAATAACAAAAATTGTATAATGCAAAGCTATGTATGGTAACTTATTAAATATTGGGGCAATACTGCGATTCTTGGGAATATAGTACAACCTTTCAAAGTGATTTTTGAGGTCATCCCGTACACCCATTCCGGGTGGAAATGCTTGGTCATGATCGTCTAGAATTGAATTGCATTTAAGTGTTGCCAATTTTAAATTTTGCCGCTTCAAAGATTCTTGAAGGGACTAAAGTTCAAAAGGTAAAAAAGTTTACTTGTAGCTCAAAATGGAATCCGCTTCAACTGGATGGTACTCCAAACATGCCCAATGTAATTCCAAGTTACGCGTCTAAGGAAATGTTCGAGTTAGGTGACTAAAGTAATCATGTAAAATATTCGGATTACACAATGTAACTTCAAAAAAACCATTACAAGTTACTCTAGAACATGTACCAGCGCTTTGTAAATTTTTACCACTGGAACACAAATATTTTCCAATTTGAATATAAGGCTAGAATATTTTTAAAAAAATTCAGAGTTATGGAAACAACCGTAATCGCATTGCACATTTTGAGGACCTAACTGCAACAAACAAATATCGACAATATCTAGAGTCATATTAACCCTCGAGTTCGACCATTCAACTTTTATAATATGGTGTATTATAACGTCCCATTCGGGTGCGTAGGATTAGTGGTCGACGGGGTGAATGGAAATGTTTGGGGTCATGGAATAATTTTACCATAATATGGAAATACATCTTATTTTTATTTCACGTGGCTCGAGGTTTGCCCAAATAAGGTTCAAATAGCTAATTCCATGGTTAATTAAATTATAAAATCATCAATTTGTCTATTTGTCTATTTAGAGGGCCAAAAAACTATGAGGAATGTGATTGCAAGAATCATAAAATTCAAGAAAGGTAACATAATTTTACCTTCATCATTATTATAATATTTCAAAAATATCGGTGTAAAGACTCTCTTTTTGTGGGATATGGAAAATTTTTAAATTTTCATTTTTCAAAATGGCAGGAATTTAATTGCACCAGTATATTAGACAAAGAAACCGGTTTTATGTACCGGTGCTAGTTACTTAGCCAAAAAAATTAGCTTTTGCACTCAGATCCATATGTTACATGTAATTTCCAATTAAAGCATTCCCAAGCAACTGCTTTAATGTATCAAGGCATCGGCGTAGAGTTCAAAGTACCGGTGTAAGAAGTTTTCATCTTATTAAAAACCCATTTGAAGTATACAACAAAACATAGTTTACCTCTAAAGGAAGCACCTATCTCTCTCTCTCCCAAAATTTATTCACAAAGAACTAGCAAGAAAAAGGTAAATCACCTCTCCTTTCTTAAATCTATTCGTATGATTCATTTGGCATGTTTATTCAAGCATATATGTGATTGTTTATGATTCCTTTGGGTCACATGTAAGGTGTTAGATAAAATGTTTGAATGGACTTTGTAGGAGATGGGACCTAACCTCACATTGAAAAGGACACGCCATGCATCCTCTTCATCATCACCAATTGGATCGAAGAGCAAGTACTCAGATGATACTTTAGTGTCTGGAGAGGCAAGGGTCATAAAAAAACATACAAAGCACGCCTTCATCGCCCAGAGAAAGGAATAGAGGGATATCGTCTATTCGAAGAAACAATCTACATCCTTAGGTGGAAAAAATTACGTGAGACTCCTTCTGCATTTAACCTTAGTAACGTAAGTGAGTTCTATGCAAACTTGAGGTGCGGCCCAACCACCGATGAGGTGTACTGTAGAGGCAAAATTGTGCCACTCACAATGGAGTCTATAAATGCCTTGTTCATGTTTCCTGATGTTCCTAATGATAAGGACGAATTCATCGTACTACATATCGATCATGGGGATGGCTACTCCTTACCCGATTAAATTTGAAAGGATATCATCAGGACTGTAACTAAGGAAGGTACCGACGTAGATGAATTAGCCAAACCTGGGTGGAACAAGATTCCTAAAAGGGCACTGACTCTAGAAATTAATGGGTGGTATCACTTTGTGGCATCCATGATAGACCCAGTAACAGTTAACACGGAAGTCACCAAACATAGGATCACCAACTTGTACGCAATAAAGAAGAAACTTCAATGGAATATTGGTCAGTGAATCATGAACATTCTGAGGGCGGAACATGATAATACAGGGTTCTACAATTTCTGCAGCATCATCTCGTCCATGTGTTCGAGAGCCAGGGTCAGTTACCGTTCCCACGACATTTATGGCCAATCAATGGGTGAGATTTGTGTGGATTCTTTCTACATACATGGTGCTGAAATAGTAGTCCCTATTGAATCCAGAGTTGATGCATTGGAGGTCGGTGTACAACACTTCTTGAATAGTCCAAGTATCAGAGATCATGGTGCGACTACATGGCTAAGGTCTTCAACTACTAGTTCCTTGATGCAATGAAAGCAATTACAGATTTCCTCTCCCCAGTCCAAAAACAATGTGGATAACATGGATGTCGGCACAAGAAACCATGGTGGAGATGAAATGGAAGAAAATTGTGAAGTGGGACCATTTTCTCGTTAATATTTGTGAAGTTGATGTATTATTCGGTGAATTACTTGGTGTATTTTACAGGGTTAGATCCTGTAACTCTGAAATGTTTGCCTTTTTCGGTAAAATTACAATACAAACATTCCAATTAACTCTGGAAGTTATTACAGCGCTTCTATATAAATCATGACCATGAATGAAACATTCATTACATGGCACATTTTCTTGGAATAACAAAAATGGTGCGGCCATATTGCAATTTTTTGGAAGATTGTCCAACTATTCCATGTTCAGTTTCGAGGAGGATATGAATACACGTTCCCCGTGGAAGCACCTGGTCATGATCCTCTTAAATTGAATTGCATTTTAGTCAAGCCGAATTTATATTTTGATGCTTCTAAGGTTCTTGGAAGGACTAGATTGCAAAATATAAAAAGTTTACTCATACATTTAAATTGAAATCCGATTGAAATGGATTGTACTCCAAAAATTCCCGATGTAATTCCAAGTTCCATCAGTAAGGAATAGGTGGGATTTGGGAACTATAATAATGTTGTAAGATATTCGGATTACACATCGTAACTTCAAAGAAAACCATTACAAGTTACTTTAGAATATGTACTAGTGCTTTTGGAATATTTACGACCGGGACACAAATATTTTACAATTAACATATAAGGTTAGAATAATTAATTTTGTATTTTTTGGAGTTATAGAAACTTACGTAATCGAATCGCACGATTGGAGGACCTAACTGCAAGAAACAAAGATCAATAATTTGTAGAGTCATATTAGTCCCCAAGGTTCGACCGTTTGACTTATATATGGTGTATTATAAAGTCTCATTCGGGTGTGTGGTATTAGTGGTCGATGAGGTGAATGTAAATGTTTTGGGCCATGGTGTAATTTTTACGTAATGTGGAAATACTTATTATTTTTAAGTTATGGCGCTGGGGCTTTATCCGAATAACCCTTAAATATCTAATTGTATTTTAATTAAATTATGATATCATCAATTTGTCTGTTTAGAGGCCCAAAAAAATGTGGGGTGCTAAATGTAAAAATGTATTTTGGGCAGCATATAGCCGCATACACAGGTAAAATATTTATAAAATACCGGTGTAAATGTAAAAAAAATTTGGCGGGCTACACAAAAAATTAATATGTTTGTATTTCAAAAGTGCAGGAAAACTATTTACACTAGTATAGTTTACAAAGGAAACGGGTCAAGTATCGGTGCTAGATACTTAGTGAAAAAATGAAGGAATTGCTCTCAGATAACATCTTTTATTTTAAAAATGATTTAAAGCAGCCTTGGGCAGCTGCTTTGTTATAATATGTACACCGGCATTTTCATCATACGCATTGGTATTCATACCGGTGGTAGCTACTTAAACAAAAATTTGACACTTTACTCTCGGGTTCTAAAAAAATGGATTTAAAGCAGCGTAAAGCAACTACGTTTTATTGTTATACGCACCGGTATTTTTATCATTTGCATCGGTATTCTTGCCTGTACTAGCACCTTAGACAAAATTTGACACAAACAACCTCCATCATTTTTCCATTCTCACCGGTATCTTGTATTCCGGTGTACGACACATGTGTATAAAACAAATTGAGCACCAATTGTTGCAACCCACGATCTCACATCATAACTCCAATTCCCATCCAATTCCTCCTTCATTTTCCTTGATATTTAACCACCATAACTCCTCTTAAATCTCATAACTCTCATAACTCCTCATCCCTCACACTTATTTGCTATAAAAGGTTCAAGAAGACACCTTTTTCTACTAACGTCATTGCTTACACCCCTTTGCAAGGTTACTGAAAATAAACGGATAGAAGTCTTCAAGCCCGTGAAATTTGTGGTCAATCAACAAGGTTAGTCATCTAGGTTTACTTTACAATGGTTTTACATCTTCAATTTTGGTTAGGAATCACTACTATTGTTATGCGCATATCATGTTCATATATCAAAAAAATGCCTCAACGAAAAAGAGCTTTGAATAAGGGTGGGCATAAATGAATTTGAACCCTTAACCAAATTGTGTTCAAGTGTGTTATGTTTGTCGTTCATTTGTGATATACATAATTTTTTTGAAATTTAATGGGACATGATTCATTTGGTTTATGTTGCTGTTTGGGGAATATATCTATGTTAGTGTTGTTGTTCGGGTCCTTTAAATGATGCACCTTGTGTTGAGTCAATCACGTACTTTGGGATGGAAGGCATTGTATGAGTGTTCTTTACCGCCCATAGTTTTTGTTGTACTTGTTGTATTGAAACCGTACTTCGTGTAGTGTGAATGACGTATTTGTGATGGAAAGGGTTGTCTGTGTGTACTTCAAATTGCATCATTTTTGTTGTTCATGTTGTACAAAGGCCCTCTGCACCGAGACTCGGTCCGTGGTGTACGGGTGATTTCTGAAGTTTGGGCTCACCTCCCATTTTGCCCCTTAATTTCGAAGTTGCTGGGGGTGTACCAGTGTAGCCCTGCTCAGATCCACAACAACGTCATCTGTGTGATC
>JAUOBV010212605.1:0-11821 GCA_032360425.1 Rubia occidens
TTATAATTTGATTTATTATTTAAATATTTTTACATTTAAAAATAATATAATTTCTAAAAATAAATTATAAAAATTTACTATTTTTTTATGATTTGGGTCGACCCATGACCCAGTCTGACCCGACCCCACCCTAAACTTTGGGAATTTTGACCTGACCCGACCCATTCGTCCCAAAATTTTGGGTCAATGCGGGCCGGGCCACCCGACCCGCCCCGACCCATGAACACCCCTACCACTTGATCAAGATTTCCTCAAACTTTTGGGACTGGCACAAACCTCCCGTATACACCTTTGACTGCGAGGCTAAGTGATACTATGTCTCGGGGTGGAATTCGAGTGTGAAATTAGAGAATGCCACCAATTACTCCGTTCTCGAGGGGCTGAAAGAAGATAGGGACAAAGTGTTGGGCGAATCCCTAGATGTCGTTTGCATCTACGGGAAAAATGTATCTGGTTACACCTGGCCGTCAGAGGTGTACGAGAAGTTGGTCTACAGCCAATACCCGACTTTGATTAAGTCATCTCTATCTTCTGACTCTTCAAAGACTCTCTTCTCCGAGAATAAGAATAGAAAGAGGAAAGAGGGTGAGGGCGTCAAACCCAGAAATTTGAAAATGAAAGCCCTATCGACTTTAGAAAGAGGGGCTCCTTAAAAAGCCACGAAGACAAAAGGTGGTGGCTCTTTGAAGCCCCTGGAACCCATTCTGGAGGCTGAGTCTATGTTGGTCGTGGACTAAGGGGTTACTGAGGTCGTAGATGCCTCTTCCAAGGGTTCCCTCCCTTTGCATGAAGGTGTTTGCGGCACCTTAGTCTTTGTTTTAATTTTTCGTTGCCATTTTGTGTTTCTTTTTCTTACTCTCTTTCCTTTTTGTTTCAGTGGGATTATGCAATGAATTTGTTGAGCACTCGGAGTATAAGTATGAGGTTATCTATGAAGAGCATATCGGGATCCCCCTCCCCCCATTCATCTGAATCCTAAAGAGGCCGAAGGGCCTTCGCTTAGTGCCAAGAGAGACCGTGAGGATTCTTTGTCCCACAATCCCTCCCCCCGAAGGTAGAAAACAAATGATGGGGCTCACATTGAGTCTCATGCTGACTCTAGGGTCGAACTCACCCCGGGAAGGGTAGCCTCATTCCCTCAGGCTCTGTTGACCCATCCCTTGTCGAGTTCCCAGGGTAGCAGCCATTGTGGGTGCTCTCAATTTTATTCTCCGGGATTTCTTGGAGAAGGCACGCCAATCCAAAGAGGCCGCTGCCAGGGAGGGGGTCCACAAGACTGAAGTGAGTGGGCTTCAGGAGAAGCATAATAAGTCCGCCTCCAACCATGATAAGGAATTGAGGGGGCTTCGAGAGATGTTTTCGGAGGCGGAGAAGTCCATCCAAACCCTGACCCTCAAGAACACCAGGCTGGAGAACCTTTGCTTAGCCGAGAAGCAGGTCTCCGTTCTCGAGGCCTATACAAACAAGCTCGTGAAGACTTAAGAGTTTTAAAAATTCATCTCCTCCTTTTCCAGGACCTACATGAGGCTTGCTAAAAATTCCCTCACCACCTCTCTCTCAGCAAAGAGATGCCGGTTAAGTATGACACCATGCTGGATGTGCATAAGAACGACATCCGTACCTCCCAGCTCGACCATCTCTGGTGGAAGTCTATTCAAGATGAGGGCTTCAAAATTCCAGTGCTCGAGCATTTGAAGACCTTAGGGTGTTTTTTCACTGCGGAGGAAATTCGTAACCTTAAGGTGGACGAGGATAAGGAGTGGAGTGAGTAGGACCCCCTGACTTGACCGAAGCCTAAGCGCAAGTCTGCTTCTTAGAGCGCCCCTCATCTAAAGTATATCGTAGGGGAAAATAAAAATGGATGATATTTTCGTAGGATTTATTATTCTAGACTTCCTTTTGTATCCCCTAAGCTTTCGAGCTTATGATGAATGAAAATATTTCATGTTACTTATGTTTTTTTCCTTTTCTTTATCTTGTAGAGTTTATCTCTGGCTCCTTAACGCCCCCCTCATTCTCAAAGAGGCTCTATCTATGAATTCTTCTTCCAAGTGATGAAGAAGTGGTATCACAAAATCGAGGAATGGGCATGGGACCACCGTATAGCCGCAGGGAAGTACTGGTGTTGATCCCTCAGCCGCTAAGAAAGAGTTAGCAGTATGGCGGAGCGGCCGACAAGAAATGCAGATGGGTCTCCTCGACGAATGAAGCCACCTAAGGGAAGAGAGGAACATTTTGGCCACTGCTAGAGAGGTCTTTTCCAACACGGGGTTAAACTTGATTCAAGAATTCCTGAATGCATTTAAGGCTTTTAAATTATACAGGGAGGATTCTTCTTGTTTATTACCACCGCAAAACTTAGAAGCACTTAGCAGACGCCAGTTCCATTCGTGACGTCGTTCGGGAGACCACGTCCGAGCTTGAGGGCTAGTAGAGTATGAGCCAGGAGTTTCTAGATCGGGTGGATCACTTGGAGTAGTTAGTCAAGCATACCGAGAAACTCTGCATGGTTGCTTACCAAGAGAGAGATATACTTGAGGAGGATGTGAAGGAGCACCAAAGCACATTCAAGGCCTACGAGGATAGCATTCAAGTGTATAGCCTTCGACTTGGTATGGTTGTGCCTACCCTCATGGATAATTTCGAGGTATACCTCCAAGAGACCGTGGATATTATTAAGCGCAAGAAGCTTGACAAGCATCCTAAGTACATGGAGGCTTATGAAGAGGTTGAGGGATGGCTGAAAGAAATAAGGAGCCAAAAGAAGGAAGCCCCGAGTTCCGCCCCTCCTCAAAAGAATAATTCTAAGGGAAATAAGAAGGTTGCAACTTTGATCTCTCAAGGCTAGGGTTCTTCTGGGCCCCGTTCTGGGAGCGGTTTAGTAGTTTCACGCTTAGACCCGCTAGAAAACCAGGATGGGGCTCCATCGCTACCTTCGACTTAGCCAGCTAGCTCTGCTCAAAATATTCAATCCACAAGTTCGACGGCCCTCTAAGTCGTTGCCACCAACACTAAGCGAGGGAGTTCCTCCACTAGCGCCGGTCATAGGGATATCTTGATCAACAATCAAGGGGATACCTCTAACCAAGAAATTGAGATAAAAGAGGAGAACGAAGACCCCGAGGTCGTTCCCTTGTGCCTAAGGCCTAGAAATCCAGTAGCAGGGCCCTCGAGCTCCACCCACAAAAAAAGGCTAGGGATCCAGACGGTGAGGAATCGAATCTTATTAAGGATGTTTTGATAGCGATAGTCCTCGTTAAGTCTGAATTTATGGAGGATCCTTCTATCCCCTCTGAAGAGCTTCTCCCCCCTTAGCTTTTTTAGTATAGGTAGGGTTGTTGCAATTGTTGCACTGTATTGTTGTAATTTTACCTTGAATGTACGCAGGGGGCTTGTTCCCCCTTACTTGACATTCTGTATGATATAAATAATATTTTAAACTTTCACCTTGCTGAGCGAGTAGTTGTTATACTTCTCAGGGGGCTTGGCCCTTTCAGCTTAGTTAGGCATCATAAACTCTTCTCTCTTTTCTTTTCTAAGGAACTTGATCCCCATAATGCTTTCCAAGCCGCCGAGGCCCTTCGAGTATTTACAAAGGTTTTTATCCCTTGGGCGCTCATATATGCAAAGGGGACTTTGACCATGAGCGCTCGACAAGCCGCAAAGGCCCTTCGAGTATTTACATGGGTTTTTATCCCTTTGCCGCTCATATATGCAAAGAAAATTTTAACCCCGAGTGCTTGAATGGCCATGGAGGCCTTTCGAGTTTTTACAAGGGTTTTTATCCCTTGGGCGCTCATATATGCAAAGGGGGTTTTGACCCTAAGCATTCGACTGGCTGTGGAGGTGTTTCAAATTTTTGTCCTTGGCACTTATGCATGTAAAAGGGAATTTTGATCCCGAGCGCTCGATAGGCTGCTGAGGTTTTTTTTTACAAGGTTTTAATCCTTTGCGCTCATGCATGTTAAAGGGGATTTCGACCCTGAGCGCTAGATAGGCCACGAAGGTCCGTCGGGTTTTTTATGCTCCTCGTTAAAGAGAGTGAGGGACTTCCACCTCCTCGAATTATCATGTGTTCTTGTACTTAGTAAAATATTGGAATAATTTAAAGAAGCACACTTCAATAGATAGGTAACAAGAGTTGGGAAATCCTATCGACTTACAACAAGTATTTCGTCGAAGGTATTCCTAGGCCTATAACTAGTTTTGGGTAAGCTACTCCTTGTCCTTACCAAGTCTACTGAGATTTAGGAGAATAGTACCTCCTAAGGTTCGAGACATTCCATCTGTGAGGAATCGACTCACCTTTGGGTGTTTCCAACATGTAGCTGCCTCCAGGGTATGCTTCGACAACTGAGTAGGGTCTTTCCTAGTTTGCTGTCAGTTTACCTTCGGGGTCTCTTCATTTTTTTTATTTCTCCTCGTTACGAGGTATCATGTGGAGAACTAGGTTTTTTGGATTCTACGATCATGCTACCGTTTGATCTTTTTCCTTCACCCTGGCTTCGTGAAGGGATACCCTTTATGTTTTTCCTTGAGAAGATCTAGGTCCATTCGGCGCTGCTCATCATTGACCTCCTAGTTTTCATCGCTGATAGCAAACCTTCGGAAGGTAGGCAGCCTCATCTCAGCGGGAATTACTGCCTTCAAACCTAGACTAGGCCATACGGAGTTTCACCCGCGGCGGATGATTTCATCGTCCGGTACGACCAAAGTATGCTAGTCAGTTTATTGATCCAATTTCCCATACTTCTTCTAGTCTTGACCTGATACTATTAACGATGGTCCTGTTCATAACCTTCACCTGCCCATTAGCTTTGGGGTGGTATACGCTGGTAACCTTTTGGCGAATCTTGTATTCTTTACACCATCTTTTGAATGAGTCACTAAAGAACTGGGTACCGTTGTTAGTTAAGATGGTTCGAGGGATTTCAAAGTGATCGATGATGTTCTTCCAGCAAAATTTGATCACCGTCTTTCCTTTTATGCCGATTAAGGCTTCGGCCTCGACCCACTTTGTGAAGTAGTCTACAGCCACGATCAGGTATTGAAAATGGTCTGGGATTCTGGGAAGGGGCCTACCAGATCAATTCCCCATTTGTTAAATGGCCAGGAGCTATTTATTTTCATCATTTCTTCTTGAGGAACATGAGTGATTGGTGCGTGCCGCTGGCACTGATGGCAGGATTTGACGTGCTTATTAACCTCATCGAACATCTTGGGCCAGTAATATCCCACTAGAAGGAATTTTTTAGCTATCAACCAAGCACTCTGGTGGTTTCCGCATGCTCCCCCGTGGGTCTCGCAGATTAGATAGTCAGCTTCATGGGGGGTCACGCATCGAAGAAGTGGTTGCAGATAACCTCGTCAATAGAGCACATCCTCGTGGATTACATACTTTGGAGCTTTTAGCATGATTTTTCTCTCGTTGATGACACCATATGGAAGGCTACCATCTCGAAGGTAGCTCATGATTGGTGTTATCCACGAATTTTCTTCCTCTACCATTATTATTGTTGTTTCTTCTTCAAAGTTGTGTTTTCCCAGCATCTTCACCATCAAGTGCCCTTGGGACTGCAAGTCAAAGTCTGATGAAGCCAGCTTTCTCAAGGCTTCGGCCTTATGGTTCTTTTCTCTGGGGACTTGCGTCAGGGTGTAATGGTGGAAATGTTCTGGGAGAAGCTTTACTACTTCCAAATAGCGCTGCAGGCTCCTTTCCCTAGCCTCGTATTCCCCCTTGACTTGCTGAACCACGATTTGGGAATCATTAAAAATTTCCAGGCTTCGAACCCTAAAATCTTTAGCTAGTCGAAGTTCTGTGATCAGTGCTTCGTATTTCGCCTCATTATTCATGGTCTTGAAGTCAAATTCAGAGCGTAGGGATATTTTTTTTCTTGGGGCTTGTGAGCAAGACGCTAGCCCCACTTCCCCCGAGTGTGATGACCCATTAACATATAGTTTCCACACTTCCTCGAACTCTTTGTCCTTATCAACTGCGATTGGATATGTGCTTCCGACGATGAAATCTACCAAGGCTTAACCCTTGATAGTTGTTCTTGGGCGGAACTAGATGTCATGCTCACCCAGTCCGATTTCCCAATTCATCATTCATCCCGAGGCCTCCGACATGAGGATCACCTGTATGATTGGAGGATTTGTGAGCAAGATGATCTTATGGCCCTGAAAGTACGACCGGAGCCATCTCGCCTCATGGACCAAGGCTAAGATTAACTTTTAGAGGGCAGTGTACCGCGTTCTAGAACCATGCAATACCCTGGTTTCAAAGTAGATGGGGTCTTGTGTTTTTTCTTTCTCTTTGACCAGAACCACACGTATCGCCGAGGGGGAGGCAGACATGTACAAGTACAAATATTTCCCCTTCTCCGGATTCATGTGGGTGGGAAGCCTTCACAGTTGTTATTTTAAGTTTCTGAAAGCTTGGTCACACTCTGGTGTCCATTCAAATATTCTGTCCTTTTGAAGCACCTCAAAAAATGGCAGATGTTTTTTGGCACCTTTAGAGAGGAATCGACTAAGCGCAGCCAGTGGTCCTGAGAGTCTTTGGACGTCCTTGACCATTCGAGGGGGGACTTCCTGCTTATTAAAGCTTCATCTTTCTCTAGGTTCACATTGATCTCCCTTTACGAGACCGTGAATCCTAGGAATTTTCCTTCTCTCACACCGGTCACACACTTAGCTGGGTTCAGCATCAGGTTTGCGTTTCAGAGTCTTTGGAAGGTTTCTTCGAGATCTAGCATGAATTGGTCATAGTCTTTTATTTTGAATACCATATCATCCACGTATATTTCCATGTTTCTATTTATTTGTTTTTCAAAGAGCTTATCGACCAACCTTTGGTAGGCTGCCCCTGCATTTTTCAAGCCGAATGGAATCTTATTGTTACAAAATTTCCCCACTTATGTGATGAATGACGTCTTCTGCTTATTCTCCCCCACCATAAGTATTTGGTGGTAGTCTTTATGGGCATCAAAGAAGGCGAAGACCTCGAATCCTGCTATTACTTCGACCAACATGTCAATGGAAGGCAGGGGGTAGTTATCTTTTGAAATCTATGCACATTCGCCAAGCGCCATCATGCTTGGGAACTATAATAGAGTTTACTAGCCATTCTGGGTAGAACACCTCTTCACTGAACTTTGCTCGCAGAAGTTTCTTGACTTCCTCCTTTATGGCTTCGGCTCTCTTAGGGGCGAACGACCTTCTCTTCTGCTTGACAGGCTTTTGGGAGGGGTCAACATTAAGCCTGTGAACCATCAACTGTTTGGGCACTCCTGTGAGGTCGATCGTTCTCCACGAAAATACATCTGCATGGTCATCAAGGAGATCTTTTAGTTTTTCTCTCTTTGTGGGTGGTATCTTCTTTCTCATGGTCACCATTCCTTGTGATCGAACATCTAGCAGCTCAGTGTCTGTGGGTTCGACTTCTCCATTATTCGAAGCCATTCTATCCCTATTCTTTTCTTCTTTTAGGGCTATTTCCAAACAGTTTCTAGCTGCCGACCGATCCCCCCTGATAAGTGCTATCCCCTTTTTTGTGGGGAATTTCATCGTTAAGTGGTATGATGATCATATGACTCTTGTCAGGCACATCCAAGGCCTTCCCAATATCACATTCTAGGGGGATATGACATCGATCACGATGAAGCTGCAGTTGACGGTTGCTTCTTTATCTCCATCTGCTACCTTGACTGGGAAGTTTATGACACCCAAGGGGAGCACCGTTTTCCTAGTAAAGCCAGGTAGTGGTGAAGTCGTTCTCCTATACTTGCACGCACTAGCCACAGTTTATCAAACCAGATTGCGAACATCACTTCCACTCCGCTGCCATCGTCTACGAACACCCTTTTGACGTAAAAATATCCAATTGTTGCATGGATCACCATCGGGTCCATATATGGGCACCAGGTATGCTTCTGAGAAACTTATGACTTTCTCGGGTCGAAATCGTTTCTGGTTGGGCCCTCTATGGGGAAGATACCTATATTGGGCTTTGATGATGGTGTTCGAGGATTGGTCACTCATTAATCCATTAATGAAGTTGATTACTCTGCTGGTCTCTTCACCCCGGTTTCTATCTGCTCGAGCCACCTGGTCATGTCTGTCATTTTCTCTTGGCTGATTTTTGGCTCGCTCCTCATTGTTCCCTTGCTGGTCTCGATAACCTCGATCGGATCCCTTTTTCTAGGGACGTTATTTTTTTCCTTTCGAGGAGCCTCCTCTCTTTGGTCTTTCGACGTAGTCCGGAAGTAAACCCTCTTTTGCACATCTGTCGATTTCCTTTTTTAGGTGGATACACTCATTTGTATCATAGCCACACTCATTGTGGTGATCAAGGAATTTGGGTGAATCTATCTTTTCATGAATTTCCTTTCCTGGAGGGGGAGTTCGAAACAACCCCTTGTGGATGGAGTGTATCTTTTTCTGTGAATTGGTTAGGGGGATGTAGCATTCGAAACCTCTGCTCAAAGCCTCCGGCATCTTCGATTTTGGATCTGAGGCTTTAGAACTCTTTTCACCCCCCCCCCCTCTATCCCCCTCTTGTTTCAGCTTCGTAGCCTCCTCAATTTTCGAGTATTGTTCCACAATTTCTTGCAAGTGCTGCAGAGTTTCTGGCTTCTTCGAGACCAACTTTTTGAATAGGTCAAGATTGGACATTCTGTTCATGTAACCAAGGATCACCCTATCCTCAGTGCGGTTTATTACATTGAGGCTCTCATGCACATATCGATGGTAGAACGCTTCCGTCGATTTGCCAGGTCACTGCTTGCTTTGGTAAAGTTCGATCATGGTATTTGTAAATCTCTTCTTTTGGAAGAATTGACTCAGCGGAGCCCTTCCAAAATCTCTGTAGGAATGCAACGATCTCTTTCCTAATTTGTTGAACCACTCTTGAGCTTTTCCTCGGAGGTAACTCCCTACCAGCTTACACATCAGTAGTTCATTGAAATCCCTCGAATTCATCAGACTGAAGAAGGTCTATATGAACTTGCGGGGGTCTGTGCCTCCGCTATATGTGGGGAGCCCCTCGGGTGGCTTTACTTCGCTGGGCCATCGAGTCATCATGATCACCGAGCTGAAATGGGAAGTTGCAAATTGGCCCGAGGGCCCAATCAATCTATCCAGCTCCCTTGCGAGGGCGTTACTCGATTTTCCTTCCATTCGTGGATCTCTGTATTGACTCACAGAAAAGAAGCATCCATGCTGGGGATCTGGTACATTTGGTTTGAAGCCATGTTTACAGGCTACGGTCCTCCCATGACAGAGCTGTGATACAACTGCTGATACCCTTGGTGATAAGGGTCATATGAGGGAATCTCAGGTTGAGGCCATGGATGCATTTGGTTCTCGTAACTTGGGTAGTGCCCTGGGCAAGGAATCACCTGGTTTTGTATGTGGGATTGAAACATGCATCGAATATGCCAGCGTCTGACCTAAACTGGGGAAGTTGGTTGAGGTTGATCCCGAGCACCTATCTCTATGTTTGATGGGTAAGATGCTCTCGGGGTAGCCTGTAGCTGGAATCTCGGCTGCACCGTTAGGGCCATCGAGAGTGGGGGAGCCACCTATTGTTGGATCATTCTCTGGTAGAGCATCGGGGGCTCCATCTGGTAACGAGAAGATCGTAGGGTTTGAGCCACCTGTACCAGATCTTGTTAGGACACGAGGGTACACTATTCGTGCCTTGAGTGGTTCGAGAGGCGCCTGTAGCCGCTCCCACTTGCGAATCTGCCAAAGCCTCCATGAATTATGGCTCATCCTCTTGTTACTGATACGCCAAGATTTTTGAGTTGGGAATTCCTAATCCTCATACCCAAGGCTCAACACTAACTTCCATTTTTCATGGAGGGTATAAAAACCTTAATCTGAGAGACTGAGACCCATCGGGGATTGCCGTCGTTGGTATATGATCTGTGACTGCCTCTGGGCGGTATGTTCCCAATGTTTGAAGGGACTGGGTGGTTGGGCTGCATTTTCTTGTTCCCTCACTTTCTTCCCGGATAAAGAGACTGCACTTCCTCACCAGCGTCTAAGGTTCTACATTTGACTCATAAAAGTAGAAACATGAAACCGAGGCTCTCACCTAAGAAAAATTAACAAGGGACCGATGAGAAGACCTGCAAGAACAACATAGAACATCGCAATCTGCAAAGCATACTCAATGTGTTGTTTGCTCCTTAAATGCTAGACTTCATTGTAGTATAAATTTAGCAGCCACATAGTAAGTTTCACTTTGTATAACTCGGATTAGAAATTTTCTCATCCCATCACTAACCACAAAGCTCTACTAAGAAGTAAATATTATGTTACAATATACACAGATACATTAATTCAACTAGACTGCAAAAATCACACAATCTCCATTGCCCTAGATTTCAATGAGTTTAACGACACAAACGATAGCCATTTCCGACAAAAAACTCAAAAGGCTACAGTGTGAATTGCTAATGAGTTTGAGATCCAAATGGAAACATGGTAACAATTTGATTACTTACAGTTTGAGAATCTTATGTTATATGTTTGAACATATTTCTTCAATTGACTTTGGTTTATGTATATGGGAACTATCGCGAAACGAGCTCAACAAACAGAACCTGCTCAGTCCTCGTCTTCTAAACCACCTCCTGTGAAGGTAATTTAACGAACTTAAGGTCTATGTTTATTGGTATGTGTTAATGAAATTTTTCCTAATTCTTGGACTTATGTATATGGAAACATGTAGGAAAAATGAGTATACAATTGTAGCTCATGCCACCTAGTTGGACACACAAAGCTCACATATAAGAGCCTGTCATCATCGAGCTTTAAGAATGTGGACTATTCCGAGATGTGTGAGGATCAGTGGCATTTTCCGGAGAACCACTGAAGGAGGATTCTCCCTGGTGTTCTTCACATTTCTAGAAATTACCCGTTCCTGTTCAAGCTCGTGTTTCAAATCAACAATTTGCTCTCGTTCCCTTTTAATCTCGACTTGCAGATTGACAAAATCACCAGCCGGCTTTTCCATCCCTTCCTCCAACAAACGTTTCCTCTCCTTCATTCCTTCAATAATCTCAGCCGTAACCTGACATTCCTAGCAACCCTCGTCGCACCATTTGGAAAAAATTACAATCAGCACGCCCTAGCGGACATCCATAGAACTTCCGTCCCTGATTTTTCGGCATGTTGGCAGTGTGAATATGGCTTCGCCGACTGTAAGTGCATTTCAAATACGCTCCCACACCCAAACTGGAGAAGAAAAAAAAGCTCGACATGGTTTTTATCGGATTGGGGTAGGAGGATTAGATTGAATCTGAGCTAAAATTGGAGATAACAGCAAAAACGAAGAAGAAAGGAAGGAGTATATATAGAATAGAATCTGGGTAAATGATTAATGGATTAAAAATTAAATAATTATTTTAATCAGTAAAATTATAGTTTTACCCCTGGGCATATCGGAATAATATAGCACGTGCTGGTCACGTGCAACGGTCTTGACGGAAAATCGTTCGAAAATGGGTTTGAGGACCAAACAAATCATTTGGGGTTTGTTGAATGCTAGATGAGCACGGTTTTGCCACTAACGACAAAACTATGGTATATCAATATATGTTGGAGACCAAAAAATAATTTAGTCTTTTTTATTTCATCTATTGGATAAATAACTGAAAATTTTATATTTGGGGTTTTTTTTGTTGAAAAAATCAGTCATTCCAAGATGCTGGGAAAAATACCCAGCAGTGATTACAATGAGTGGAATTGACATCCAACCTAACTAGCCTCTAGAAATAACTAACATATTGCAAGGATATCTAAATTACAT
>JAUOBV010212714.1:0-11821 GCA_032360425.1 Rubia occidens
TTGGGACCGAATGGCTCGGTATTGTGCACGGCGCATCGCATGGGTAGAATGAAGCATCACAGACTGGGAGCGGTTAGGCAGCCGACACTGGATGACCTAGAGGTGTGTGCATCTCGGTGGAGGGGCACCATTTTGCAGTGATGCGTTCAGCGGTATGAGACCACAACATATTTGTCGCATGCATGTGGGTATGGGGTTGCATTGAGGTTGGGTGGTAAACCTAACCTCGTAACACGGTGCTTTGTAAGTAATCAAATGGGTCATGCAGTTGAAATGCTCAAAAGATATTTCCACCAGTAGCTTGTAAGGAAACGCAAAACTGTGCACACCGAAGATCTGAGGACATATTCCTAGCTGGCGGTCTATGCCCTATTGCATGGGACATGTAACACGAGTCATGTGATTTTCCATGGCTCATGCTGGCGGCTAGCTAGTGTTTTCTTTCCTTTTTTGGGTTTCTTTTTAGGTCCGATTCTTACCTACTCTGTTAAGAGACCTATGTCTACTAGGGGGTTTAAGCATTAGGAAGTTTCATATTATTTTTAGTTCATTCTTCTAGTTTTCCTAAAAGTAGGTAGAGAGAAAGGGGATAACCTTTCTCTCTTAGTTTAATGTACTTGGATTTTCCCAAGGGCATTGAATCCAATGGATCAATTAGGTTCAATGCCTAGGGAGTAGTTCATTAGCTTAGGGGTTTAAATTTGTATTCATGATTTGGTAGCTATTTCGTGATATTCTAAGATCCTCCTACCTATGAATATTATGTTTTATCTGTTCCTTACAATCTTATTAAATGCATGACTGATATACTATGTTAGTATACACCTTAGTCTATTTCTTATGTATGGCTTAACTATGGTTGTCCCCTTGAGAGTGTCGCTAGGGTAATAGGAAGCGTGACAGTCCACGACTATGTGGGTGTATGCATGTGGGTCGTGAGCATTGCTCCGATGACTGTATGCTAGTATGAACTAGACAATGACAGCCTGATAGGTGTGGACATGATAGTTAGTGGCAACTATGGTTGTCACTATGATATGACAATCCCATTGTCTTTGTAGGCCTAGAGAGAGATATTCATAGTGAAGTTCCCGGGATGTAATTTTCTACGGGGTAAAGGAATGCATAACGGCAGGGCCATTGGATACACTTCCCAAATTACGGAGGCGGTGTCGATAGAAGGGGACGTGAGCACCTTTGTGTGATAGGCAAAGAGAAGTGTTGACTATCGACCACACTATGTGACATAAGCATTAGGATAAGTCTATACATATTGCATTTGAAAGAATCTAGGATCAAAGTATTTTACCAATCATGTAATGCAAATATTCCCAAGGGTTAGCTTAATCTAGTTTATTACCTTGCTCTTGCATGCTTCGTACTTGTTAGATTAAATATAAACCCCAAACCTTGTTTGCTACATTTACTATTCCCGACACGCATTGGATTCACGACCCAATTACGGGCTTTTCATAGTTAACTCTTAAATTCCTAGAATCTCTGTGGACGACCCCAGACTTGCCACTATCTGCCCTTAAATAATTTAGTAGTGGCTACGAGAGTAACTTACAAATTATATCTTTGAAAAGCACCATGCGGGTTAATTCTCCCAAAAGTATTACCGTGCTGAGTGCGGATCAAATTTTGGCATCGCTGGCGAGGAAGTTAGGTTAAAGATTTATTTGTTAACTTGCATTGCTATTTGGTAGAGTAGTTAGTGTTGTTTTTGTTTTTGTTTTTTAGTTAGCTTTGGTTGGTTATTGTGTTGAGCCTTTTTTATAGTGTTTGTCTTTGGTTTGGTATTGTCTAGCTTCTGGTTTATAGTACATACTCGTACCACAAACTTAGGAAGTTTACACTACCTACCAGAATTGCAGGTGGTCAGAGACGAAGAAAAATGATAGGTAGGGTAGAGGTTCCACAAGGACCTACTGTTGTTGTTGAGGAGACTGTGAGATAATGGAAGACAATAAGATGTTTTGGGAGTTGATGGTTTCAAATTTGGAGAATCAACCCATACGCATAATCTTCCCACTCTTGCCACCGAATGTAACTTATGAGTTGAGCAGCGGTATGATCCAATGCCTACTTACTTTCCATGGAATGGTCGGAGAGGACCCGAACAAGAACCTATTGGAGTTTCACTTGGTTTGCGCCAATATGAAACCTCCAAGAGTGTCGGACTACAACTTAAGATCATTGATTTTCTCGTTGTGAGACACAACCAAGAATTGGCATTATTATCTCCCACCAGGTTGCATCACTTCTTGGATGGACATGAAGCAGAGGTTCCATGAGAAATACTTTCCGGCTTCAAATTCTGCGGGTTTAAAGAAACAACTTTCCAATATTTTGTAACTAGCGAATGAGTCCTTGTATGACTAATACAAGAGGTTCAAGAGGATATTGGCAAGTTTCCCCTATCAACCATTCAAGGAGGGTGATTTAGTGTATTACTTATTTGAAGGCTTTTTGCGATGAAGACATGCGGATGGTGAATGCGGATGGTGAATGCGGATAGTGAATGCGACATGTAATGGCTCTATAGTGAACAAAAGCCCCAAAGATGCAATAGCACTATTCGAGAAGATGGCCAAAGTTACAAGACAATTTGGTACCCGGTCCCATGTGAAGAACTTAGAGTATCCCACTCATTCTCCCAAGCTTGGGGAACAAGTCCAAGCACTTGCTTCCATGATGAAAGATTTTATGAAGAGGAGAGCTCAATAAGTGAAGCTGTGTGGCATTTTCAATATTGATCACCTGACCGATACATGCCCGCAAGTGGTGGATAACTTTGAAGAGGTGAAGGCCTTAGACCTTAATGGTGGGAATGGGCAATTAGCTAGGGGTAACAAAAAGGGTTCCGAGGGAACCAAGGTGGAGAGAGACAAGATCCGTATGCAAATTCCTTCAATCCCTAATACCATGATCACCCAAACTTCTGGTAGCACAAGGAAAACCAAGGGTACAACCAAGGTGGACCACCTTAACCCTACCCGAGGGGAGAAGGCACTTCCAACATCCTAGATTTGATAGCCCAATTGGCAAAGAAGTGTGACGTGTTCACGGAGCAAACAAGGAGAGAGATTGAGGAACTCGGCACTAGAGCCTTTTTGAATATAAAGAACCTCAAAGTGCGAGTCGGTAAACGTGCCACTTTGGTGAGCCAAATTCAGGCTAGGGAATCCAAAAAGCTACCGTTCCAACCCGAGGTTAATCCAAATTATGTGAGTGACTTGAAGTTGAGAAGCGGGAAAGAGGTATATGAGGCCGAGAAGGAGATCTTGCAAGAGGAAATTTTATTACGAAAAGCAATAATACCAACCGTGAAGAAGAAGAATAGTAGTTGAGGAGATCCCTCAAAGGAGCTCCCTGCCACCGAGTCAGGGGTGAACCCTCCGCCGTCATTTCCTAGTCCTCCACGGGGAAGGCTAAAGGTGGAAACCAACAAAGTGCAAATTCAAAAAGTCTTCAAGAAGGTTGAGTTTAGCATTTGATTCTTGGTTTTATTGAAAAAGTTCCCTGATATGCTAAATGTTTGAAAAATGCATTCACTAAGAGAAGAAACAAGCCAAATAGAAAGGTAAGTCAATTTAAAATAGAAACAGTAGACACTTTAGCTCATAAGAACATACCTAAGAAGTGTGGTGACCCGAAATGTTTTCAATCCCCATCTCTTTAGGTGGTAAATGGTGAAGAATGCTATGATTGATTTAGGTGCCTCTATTAATGTTATCTCGTTTAGCCTATATGAGAACCTTTGCATAGGTGAGCTTGGGGAGACTATGGTTATTGTCCAACTAGGGACCACTCCCAAGCTAGCCTAAGAGGATTAGTTAAGGATGTTATGGTTAGGGTATGCAATCTAGTTTTACCGAAGGACTTCTATCTCCTTGATGTAGTGCACTACGGAGATACGCCCTCAATTTTATTGGGGATACCGTTCTTGAAAACATCAAGGACCAAAATAGATGTCCATTTAGCTAGGAAAACTCAACCTAGCGGATAATGTTGATAAGGTCAGATTTGAGATTTACAAGTCTAAGCATGTTTCACCTAACTCCTCTCTTCTGTGCAATGGCATATCTTTGTGTGATGAACCTTGCATGATTGATGACGATGAATGCATTGATAAGTCCCTTGATTATATTGATGAGAAAAATCATGTCTTGAGCTTTAATTATGAAAACAATGTTGATGACACCTATGCCATGCTTGAATTTAGTAATGATCTTTTTATTGTGGATTCTATGGTCACTAACATGCAACGAGTGGTGAGGATTTAAAACCTCCTTGACCACCTCCTGAACCTGAGGAAATAGCAATGGAATCAACATTAGCTAAGGTTAGTGATTTTGATTGTGATGACGTGCTGCCCACTATTGAGACCTTTCATGTTCTATCTTCACTGAATGAATTTTTTGATGATGCACATGTTGATAAGCATGATTTTGATGTTTTTTTCATGAAATTAAGAATGCTTTGCTTCCAATTACAAACACTAACGTCCAGCGGAGAAAGAAGCGTGTTAAGGAATTCAAACCTCCTAAACCCTTTTCTATTCCCAAAATCAACAAGAATGTATCTACCATAGTGAAGGATAAATGTGTCAGGTATGTATCTCTTAAAGTGAAGGGTAAGCTGAAGGTAATGTGGAGACCCTTCCATAGATACGTGATAATGGGTAGTGTCAAGGATAGTGATTCTAGTGACCCACCGACTTGTTTGTGATTAGCTTTTAAAAATGCATAAGAAATAAGTCGTGAGGTTGACAATAAAGAAATGGTTCTTTTATTTCATGTTAGTAGGTTTTGAATTTTTTGTGATTTTTAGAAAAAGTTTGATTATTGGTGGTGTTTTAGGGGTTATTAGCCATGAGATTTTGGCTAGAACAGTACCATACTCGTTTTTCGTGTTTTTAGGTGCAAGGAATTTTGCGACAAAAATTGAAGGAACTAAACTTGGCACAGACCGTGCCAAGTCTTGTACCAGAATGCAAAGCACGAGGCTTTTTTAGGCCGCACCAAAATGAATAGGAAGAGTCATTCATATAGCACGGTTTGTGCCACATGAGTATCGCCCGTGATGCCGAAATTGACCAATCAGAATTTATGTCCTATTTTATAAATGGACTCGTTCTTCGCTCTGTTCTTCATTTCTTTCTTATCAAAACCCAGTAGACGAACTACACCTTTCTTCTCTAATATTAAATCCTCCCCGACTTCTTTAATTCTCAACCAAATCGCCTCAAACTTGTCCCAAATTCTTCCTTTCTCAATTCAGCAAAAAAGCCCATAGCCAGTTGGATCCAGAAACACAAAATTCAGCCCAAATTTTTGAAAAAATCATTTTGTCCCTCTCTTCAAATTTTCTCCCAAATTTTAAATTTTGCTCCATTCCTAGTGCAAAGGATCATTGGAATCTACTCTTAAAGAAGTCCTGCACACTCTACGAGCATTAGTTCTTCTGATTCCATCACTGATTCCAACATAAGTACCACGGCTGAACCATCTTTTGAAAAACTTAGAAAATTTGGATTTTTGGAACTTTTGGATATTGCATGTTAACAAGGGGATACAAGTATGATTATATCTTTTGTGGGATATTTTGAGTGTGGTTAGCTATTGAGATTTTTGGACAGTTATGTGCTGTTCTTTGGTGATGTGTATTGTTCTTGCAGTCATCATGCCAAGTAGACAGAGGGCTGGCCCTAGCATTCCTGTTATGGGGTTGCTCACGCTCCGTGAGTAGAATCAAGAGCGATGGGAGCATCTTTTGGGGCACCCCATCCTAGAGACTAAGTTTGTAGATGAGATGGACCTAAAGGAACTCAAACTCTATAACTGGTCAAGAAGCCAATGAAGAGGATTGGGCTAAAGGGATTCATGAAGAAGTTGTCCCTCACATACACTAGGTACTCCCTAGAGTTCCTATCGACCATCGTGCTGGCAGTCAATTTGCGAGGGGGGAGGTGGCTAGGTTCCACCTGGGAAACGAGGATAGGTCTATGACGTTTAGAGAGATTGCTGAGTGATTCGGGTGGAAGTAATTTATTGATGTGGATGATTATGACGAGGACAGCTCAGGATTTGATGTTCAGACATTCTGCCCCACCGTCACCCTACAACCGCGGGAGAAGGTGAGTAAGAACAGCGACATTGTGCACCCGACACTTAAGTATCTTTCTAAGGTTTTGAGCATAGTGGTGATGTGCTATTGGGAGGCCACCACTGCTACTGAGTGGGACTGCAGGATCTTTTGGTCGATTTTCATTAGGCAAGCCTGCCTTGATCTCATGCAATACTTCATCACCCACTGCCCCGACATTTCCAGGAGGTTGTTAGGACATATAGCATTTGGGGGCATGATATCACTCTAACTGCTCATTTTAGCCTGCCGATGGATGAGGGTATGCGGGAGAACCTACACTCCACGTACATCCTCACTTTTGGAGTTATGGAAGAGGGAGCTATGATACAATTAGATGATGGGGTGATTTACAGGCGCTAGACATCCCCAGTCCAGGAAGACCAGACTACCTCGACATTCAAACTGGAAGATCTTATCATACAGCCAGATCAGGGGGGAACAGGAAGTAGTGGAAGACCCATATGCTGAGCAGGAGGATGAATAGGGAGAGCAGGGCGATGGAGCCCCGATGAATGAGAATCTAATTTAGCATTAGCAGCACAACCTCACCTCATGGACCAGTAGTGCATTTAGCCACCACTGGTGTTTTCTCAGTTTGTTCCAGCTTCCCCAGTCGAGCAGCCATTTGCATTGTCACCGTTCCAGGGGCCGATTCATGTCCAGGATCTAACTTACTATTCCAAGTGGAAGAGCTCTAAGGCTTCACACATGCGCAGTCTCTTTCCACACGAGGACTATTTCCGAGAACCGACCAGATAGAGCTGCCCTGTGCCACTAGGCTTTAAGCCAGAGAGATACAATATCTCCATTCCCTCATAGTATTCTTCTTGGCAACATCCGCAGTACAACCCTACCTAGAAGCATGGTTCACGGGGATTTTGGCATTCTATATCTTCTTATGACATGTGGCCCCAGCAACCGAGACACTAGTTGGATTAGATGCAGTCTTGGGGGGATTCCATCTTTGGAGTGTAGCCAGATATGAGCCAGCTTTCCGCCCGAGTTAACTATCACGTTGATGAGATAGCTCACATGTTCGACCAGGTAGACTATCAGTTGCACTACATGAGGATGGACATATATCTACTTCATTATGGGGTATACGCGATCACTAAAAGGTTGAGGACGACGAGAATTGGAGATAGATACCCTCACCAAGATACGCACAGGCAAGGGCATGGAGCCAGACATGGCGGACGTCTTTAATAACTTCTTCGTGTTTCCAACCTCTTTCTTGGCTTGGTCACATGCATTGGGGACAATGCAAGAACTAAGTGTGTGGGGGGGAGGTTGGAACACCTTCGTATAGTGAAACCTCCCCCTTTCTTGCTGCTTATCTGTTTTTGGTTTAATTTTTATGTGGATTATGACTACTATTTTCCCTATCTCTTTTCCCTCATTTGATTTTAAAACGTTTTTGGTTTGTCTTGAAACTTTGATTTTATAGGTTTGAGGGCACCTTTTGTAGTTTGTTTGGGATAGTGAACTTGTTGGTGGTGTAAGTTACTTTTATTTTTCTTATCTTCAAGTAGTATCAAGCCCATTTTTGGGACATTTTGTGCTAAAAAAATTGAAAAATTGAAGAAAAAATACCCAGCTAAGTTGAAAACCTAAAAGTGCAACTTAGGAAACAATGGTAAAGGCACAGATAGGTTGAAAAACCTATGCAAAGGTGAGAGGCCATGGTGTGGAAAAAGGTGAGAAGTGAGAAAACATTTGTGGGAAGCTAGGATGAAAACCCTACATGGCTCCTAGGAAAAATGAGAGAAAGTGAAAAATATCCTATGGTTATCTTTGATTGTCATTTGGAAGTCCTTTTGGTAGAGTAAGCTAGCTTCACACTCATCTTTGTGAATTTCACCTTTTTGGTAGTATGATTGGTTAAATAGATTGTCTTAACTTCTTCTTTGGGGGGTGAGAGTTGTGAAATTCTTACATTTTTGGGGGAACTAGGGTAGTCTAGGAAAAAAATGTTGAATGTGTTGGGGAACTATTTTCATGCTATTTCTGCTTAGACTTTTGCTCGTTCTTGTTTACTTAAGGACGAGTAAAGGTTTAAGTGTGGGGAGATTGATCTGAACCTAAAAGCATGTGTTAACCAATGCATTTAGCACATTTGTTAGTATGTTTTGGTTAGTTGATTGCTAGGTTTAGTTAGGTTTACATTACAAGGGGCTTAGATAGCCATTGTTGGTTTTCCTGTGTAAATCCTTAGTTTTGTATACTTATATAGACCTAATAGATGTTATATCCTTACGAGCTTCTAGATCCTATTTTGTGAGCTTATTTGTAGATTGCTCTTAAGCACTTTATTGTAGATTGTAGAAGGCCATTAGCAAGGATGGTAGTAGACATAAGGCCACGAGTTAAAACGTGGTAGTAGATGAAATCGCGCCAAGAAGAGAATGGAGTCGGAGATCGAACAAAGTTGAAGACTGCCACGGTCACGTTGTACTGCAAGGGCCGTGCTATCCAATTGGATGGCGCCAAGTAAAGGCACGGGTCGTGCCATATTGCATGGCCCGTGCCCTTTGAAGATGACACTACTAGACAACCCCCCCTCTTAGCAACTATTTTTTCCCTCGTAACAGCTATTTTTATTTTCCAAAATAGATGATTAAGTGGGTGGTGCAAGGTAATTTTTACATAGCAGCTACTAAGTATCAGTTTCTGCACGTTGCAGCTATTTTTTAGCAGCAGTATATTTAACCGCTACTTTCCGTTGCATCTATTTTTTTACCACTGTAGCAACTATTTTTTGTTTTTCCAAAAGAGGTCCTTAAGTGGGTGGTGCAATGTAAATATAACCTAGCAGCTATTATAGTAACAACTTCTACACATGACGTGGAAACACTATCACATGAAAAACCCTCTGGCACCAGTTTTTCAGAAGGCTAGCACCGGTTTTTTGGGGTCTAAAAAACCGGTGCCTAGGTAGGGGGTGAAATGGTTTCACCGGTTTTTTAAAAATCGGTGTTAATTTAGCACCCGTTTTTTGTTAGCACCGGTTTTTGGAACCGGTGTTAATTTAGCACCAGTTTTTTTGTTGACACCGGTTCTCAAAAACCGGTGTTAATTTAGCACCGGTTAATTCTTAGTACCGGTTCTAAGAAACCGGTGTCAAAAGTATTCAAGGATTAAAAAAATGCCCTTTCTCTGTAAGCAGTTGTGCGCGGCTGCGTCGAGAAGAGGGAAAAAGACCTAAAATTAATAATTTAGTAGGGCATTAATTTAATAATAATATTAACTTCACAAAATTCATAACATAGAAATATAACAAAAAAAGGTATGATAAAAAATTAATAATTATGTGACTAACATAACTATCCCAAATGACTAAACATATATTAGTTAACAACTAGGTAGGGTAAGCCTCACCTATACCCTGAAAGCATCAAGAAAAAGAATAGTAATAGAAGGGATTCCGAGAGAAAGAAAATAATACAATATACATTAAAGCGAATGACATTTCTTCAAAATGAGGAATTACATTTAGAGTGTTCGATATCAAACCTCTAGAGAGGTCGAAGGGTTCACTTGGGCACATGGGCGGTGCAAATTCTACATTATCCTAATGGCCAGTGAGAATCTGAAAAGTGCAAGAATCTAATGTTATTCAACTAAAGAGATAGAAGACCACTCAGTTTCTTTCTTGTGAAACAACTTAGTTATAATCTTACCAAAACAAACACAAGTAGGACAAAAAAAATTCCAATTAACAAATGCAAAACTAAGGTCACATAGTTAGGATCAACTACAATTGTTACAGCCCTACAATTATATCATTGATGTACCAAACTTTCTTTTTGGGTTCAAAATCTGATATTCACTGTCTAGGTAATTTCCACTTAAGCAAAGATTTTATAGCTTCAAGCCTTAGTTAATAAGATCTTATCTTTTATCACAAGATACATGAACTAGTACTTCAATTCAAGAACTAATATCGAAAGATGCAAGCAAGAGCAGATCAAAAGAGAACATAAATAAGAGCATCATATCTTTCAATACACAGATCCTAGGCCACAAATCAACACATTCATTCCCAATAGGACCAGTAATAGCAGAACCTGGCAAACACAGAACAATTCAACATGATTCAGCAAACCAAGATGGAATTCCAACATGCATGAGTAAATAGATGCTTAAATAGCAAAGCTAATGTTAGAACTAGCTAGCAAAGAACTTTTCACTATGACAAGAGTAGAGAAAGAATACCTTTCATTTCTCCCTTGGGATTCACAATAACTCTAACATTATTTCAAACATGAAAACAATCAGCAAGAGAACAGAAGAAATCTCTATAGAGATATTCAAAACATAGGTTATGTCAATATATATATACCACCCCTAATGTTCGAAATATACATAGTGTACCATCAGTGATAACACATACTAGAGCACAAATAATTTGACTAATAATATTCATACAAAAACCAAACCACGAAATACTAACTCTAAGCCAACACAACATGGAGTTTAAACACAATTATCTGCTAAAACAAAACACAACGATCACTAGACCAGAATAATACAAAGGAAGCATCATTCTCTTCTGCTGCTTTATCCATTAACTCAAGCCAGACCTATTAGATGCAAAAGGGAGCATCATAATTATAGTGGTGCTAACTGAATTCTCCGGCCACATGTAGAAACAATGGTAAAAACGGTGGCGGAACCCTACACCGGCGGTGGCAAAAGCAGAGCAAAAGGAAAGGCTCTTTCTCCGAAGGCAGAACCCTCCAGCGACGGCGGAACCCTCTCTCTCGACGGCATGAATGTGTAGGCCACCATTCCCAGAACTCCATCGAATGCCTCCTCGTTGCCGTGATTGTGCGATGGTGGAGGAAAGTGGTGGAGGTCCGGTGGTAGAAGGTCAATGAGAGCGGTTGTGCGATGGTGTCAGGGTGATAGCGGAGGTTGGTGGTGAAGGGCGGCGTGAAGGTGGGAGAAGATGTGAAGGTAAGGGTGCGGGTGAAGACTGAACAATATGTTTGACACCATACACTAATGGGAAATTATATTATAAATGTTAATAAATATTAAAAATAAATGTTTTTCGATGACTACTATTTATTATATAACATTATAAATAACATCTATAATATAAAATTTATACGGAGTATTGGTTTTAAAGCCTTAAGAATGAAGGAAGATACATATTTTTAATAAGAAAAATGTCCTGAATATCATATATTCAACTCCAAGTTATGTCATTATTTTGACCGGGTGAGAAAATTCTATGTATGGAACCCAACTTAGTTATTAGTGTTTCTATATAGAACATGTAAAGGTTAATCATTGATTACTTAAAGTGAATTTCGTTCTTAGTGGTTATATATAAAAAGTCAAGTAATAGTACCCGTTGAGTAGTTAAAATCAAACTTTTTTACTCATTTTCATACATGCTAAGTCAAGTAAGTGTTGACTAATGATTAGTTAAAGTCAACTTAGTTACTAGGGTTTATATATAGAAAATCAAGTAATAGTTGACCATTTATTAGTTAAAGTCAATTTAGTCGATGGTGCCAAAAAAATCGGTGCTAGAGGGGGGTGTTTGTGGTAGTGAAAGTCAATCTAGTTCTTGTGCCCCCGGTCGATGATAAATTTTCATTACGGATTTGAAAAATAAAATGGTGGTGTATAGGAAATTATCACGTTCAAGCGGATT
>JAUOBV010212822.1:296-11820 GCA_032360425.1 Rubia occidens
GAGTCAGTTGTCCCAACCCAATGTTGGGTCAATTGGGTCGGGCCGGGTCAAAAGTCCCATAATTTAGGGCTGGGTCGGGTCGGACTGGGTTATAGGTCGACCCAAATCAATCCAAATTGTCCAAAATCATATAAAAATTATAATTTTTAAATATAATCAATAATTTTTAAAAGTAATATTATTTAAATAATAAATAAAATTATGATATATTTTTATATAATTTGAAATAAGAATATTTTATTATATTCAGTTATATATTATTCACTTAGTTAAGAGAAATACAATTATTTTCCTTTTACTTGGTTAAAGTAGTTTAAATATTTCAATTAAAGTTTTTAGTTTTATTATAATTTATTTATATAATTATGAATACATATTTCATATATTAATTAATATGTTATTTACAATCAAAATTATTTTTATTTTTATAATTTTTTCATGAATGTTAAACTTGTTTATGAAGTAAATTAATGGTGAATATGTTGTATTAAAATAATTCTTTCTTATGATTTTTGTTTCTGAAGTGGGTCAAAACGGGTCGATTTTGGTCAAAATCCGACCCAACCCGTTTTGACCCAACCCAAATGGGACATTGACCAGACCCGCCCCATATGTGTCGGGTCGGGTCGGGCTATTTGATCACCCTTATATACGTGCATTGAACGTGTCTATATTTTTTGAGGAAAAAGAATTTGGTCCTTGATTTAATGTGAATTACATTCTGTGATTAACTAAGAATTATTTTAGTTTTTATCTCATAATATTGACCTAAGATATAGTGTCAAATTATCTTAAGTAGAGCATCCTGATATTGTATCATGATATTCTCCCCAAAGTGAGAATGATATCATGACATTTTATCTCATAATAATAACCCATTGAATTCTTCAAATGATGATTGAGATAATCTACAGATAACAAGAGCAGTTGAGTTTGTAAGTAAAGCATTATTTTGTTCCGTTGATAATTTTTTTCTCTGACACAAAATTGGAAGAATTTCTCTTGACACGATTCAAATATTTAAAATTACAAAATTCAAAGTTAGAAAGCATGTAATGCACCAAGTTTGCACAACAATGCACTGTGTAATATTACAAAAGGTTATATGATCTACTATCTTTAATACTAGATCTACTAATAATTCTATCTTTATTTTTTCACGAGACTAAGATCATTAGTCTAAATATTTTGATATACATATTAATTAAACATTATGAAAAAGTCAAATTCAATTTAATATTTAGATAGATATTATACTTTGAAATCTCACCACCAGTTGGAAGCTCCAATGATGCTGCATCCAGTAAGAGCCTAAATGATGCTTTTGTAACACAGAAGAAGCATCGCCACACAACTCAACAAATCTAAAAACTGAAGGCATAATATTTCCAAAAATTAACAATTGTAACATTAATTTTACATCATGTTATATATTATATTATATTTTTAGATAATTACCTCCCTCTATTGATGGTATTAAAATAATAGTAGCATGAATCATGGTAGTTAGGAGTTATTGATATCTAATTAAATAATTGATTAATGTTTATATGGCATTGGATATTAAAATTATATATTAAATATACATTAAAAAATTGGGCTCATTAATATAAAAAGCTCTATAGTTCATATAAATATATATTGTGATAATTAAATCATTGCTGCACTTTATAGTTCATTTATATATATGAAGGTATAATGTGCAGGACATCTGCTAAAGTGAAACATATTGCACTTATGATAATTGGATTAAATTATTTATGGTACGGTGTTTATATGATTTTTTAATTTATTCCAATACGATCACGAGAAAATGAAATATAAAAGAGATATAAAAATTAAGCAATCAGATAAAATTAAACCTCAGAAGCAAGAATTAATGAAAAACGTTTATTTTTGTGGATCGACTGTCAACTCTTCGAATCTCATTCAAGAATATCTTGTTAGGAATGAGAGCCTCCAAAATGTCAATGACGAAATCAACAATCATGAACAAGGTTCGATACTCTTTTAGCCTTGGTGACCTTCTTCTAGTTGGCGGCAATCACCTTAATGGTGTGTATGTGCCTGTTACCCCCATGAAAGTGCCCTTTCAGTGAAGGAAAATTTGCAGCCACTCTTGTTGAAATTTGAAAAATTAGGGTCCTTCACTTTAATGGGGAATGAGAAGAAGAATAAGGAATTAAATTCTCGGTACCGCTTTCCCGAAGAGAGATCGAAGAATTTTTTTTTGATGTGAATCCCCTTACAAATATTTTGGATGCGGAATAATTGATGGTTTCTTCAATGGAACAAGGTATCTCACCGAACCTAATCACAACTGCACAAACTTTTTACTAACAAGCCTGCACGATTAGCTCACAGATTTGAAGAGTATTGCAAACTTAATTAACCCGCAGGATTAAGTAACAATAGAACACTCACAAGCAAAGAGTAACAACACATAATTATGAATATATGATGTATAAATTATCTCTAAAGGTAATTAAAATTTTCATAATCCTCCCCTAATATGGGTATAACTCGACCTCTTCACAGGAGAAAGATGGCAGAATTTATGAAGGATTTGTTTAGACTAATTGCAGAGTAAGAACTATCTTTGGAATCTAAATCCTAATCAAAATACATGTCCTAAACTACTAGGAAGCATGGCCAAATTCGTGTAACGAAAAATGGCCAGATTCATCTAATCTAATCTTATCTAATTCAAATTTAAACTAATATATTTCAAGAATTTCAAGATTACTTTTAATGTAAATACACTACCTCACTAAATAACCCAGTGGGAAAAAGTGTATAGTGTTATACTCCTGAAACCCTAATCTCAAAAATAAATTAGAAAATTCTAATTCTAATCAATTTGTTCGCTCTTACTGGCCAAAAACCTAACCGCTTGCTCCAAAAATGGTGAAGCATGTTCAGAAGAATCTCGATGTAAAGTGGCTTGATTAAAAACCGCATCTTGGTGATTTTTTATCCATTCACCATTAATGTTTAATTCTTGATTTATTGGTTTTAAAATGTGGAAACTCTATTTTTAGGTTTGTTGTATTGTTCGAGATCGATCCGGACATGTATAATGTTCTTGAAACTCACTAGATTTGTGAGGATTAAGGAAAACATCTTGGTGTTATTGCGTACTTATTTCTTAGGGGTGAGGAGGTGCGCCGACCACCCCTAAGATCCGCCGGCTATGGAAGAATTACTACTCAGGGTTATCGGTTGAGAGATTTTGAGCTCTAAAATCCATTATCATCCTTTCCCCCAAGATTGGGCCAGAAGATGAGAATTTTAAAGAGTGGTTTTGAAGGTTTAGGAATCGCGGATGAATTGAAGGTTGATCGCAGATGTGGCATGAGGTTGATCAGAGAAGATGAATTGCAGTTTATTCCTCTTTTTTCCTTGAAAAATCTTTAAAGACAAGTCACCATTTTAAGCAAATAATAAAGGGATTTTTACTCTTCTAACCCTAACTTTAAGCTGAAAATGGCGATATAACCCTGAAAAATGAGAATGTGCCACAAATAACCCTAACTTAATTATGAATTGTGCATTTATAATCTTTTAGCATGATTTGGACATTGACTCATCAAAATACCCTTACTGCTAGAATCTATTTTTTTTTCCATTTTCAATCCTTAGAAAAAAAATGAAAAACCCCAGCCACTAGTCTTCTTCCTCCCTCCCACTCACTACCACTCTACCCAAGTCTTCCACGACCCCAACTCGTTTCCCCAAGGCCAGAGAAACCCTAATCATTTCTCTATCTACTTAGTCAACACCTTCACTGGCGTCGAAAGTAAGACCCAATGGTGGTTTGCCCCAACTTTCTCACAGGTGGGGTGGCCGGCGCTTGCCCTGAACAGGACACATAGCTGGAATTGACGACGAGATGGTTATGAAGGAAACGAATTGATGACGAAGAAGGGGTGGGGCAGGGTATCATTGACTCGGCGCACAAATAGAACATATGGTCGAACAGCGGCGAGGTTGGGGTTGAGCGATGATGACTAGAAGGTGGTGAGATGATTTGGTCAAGGAATTCGTCGGGGGAGGAGGAGGTTAGTTTCGAAGTAAGAAAGAATAATACATGAAAAATAAGAAGGCAGTGCGAAGAAGGAAATGAGGGTTTTTTCTGTCTTTCAATTTTTTTAAAAAAATTAGGGGTAAAATGACCATTTCCTCATATTCCGGCCAAAATTATCACTGACAGCTGAAGTTAACCACACTTAGGGTTATATTGGCACATACATTATAAAGTTAAAATTACTTTAGAACTTTTTAGTTTTGCTGGGTTATAATGGCACTTTCATCCCAAAGGGACATTTTAGCTCTTGACTCAAGAATAAATCACAGAAAAAAAATCCAATTTTGCACATGAATTTCCTTTTGAAAAAAATCATTTGTAACCACTAAGGCTTGTCCAAGCTACTAGGGCCATATGCTTGCCCTGGGGCATCCCGAGTTCAATTCTCCGTCCACCCCTCTCCCTCCTCCCTGGTGTTGCATTATTATGGTTTCAAAGTTTCCTAACACACCATGTTAGGTGTGGGGAGCGAGGAGATTCCATAAGCATGGAGTTGCAGTGAGATGCTCACCCCACTTTATTGCGTGAGCCAAAAGGTGATCTCACCCATTTGTGTGAAACAAGAATGAATGAAAGTTGTTTGGAAAAAAAAGTATATGTGGACCCGACCCAACTCCCCTAGAGGAGTACATGAATTACCTTTATTCATCACTTGTTTCTTATAAATCTTATCTAACTTATATTTTATTTGATTTTTTATATTAACTAATAAATAATTTAATAAATTAACAATGTAAGAATATTAAAAATAAGTCTAAAAATTAATAATTATTGAATTAGAATATAGAGAAGGTTTTCTGTTATATCAACTAACAGTTAGACAAATCATAAAAATTCTCATTTTAATCGCTCTTAAGGTCGTATTATAATTAATTTTATTTTGAAATTAATTTTAAAAGGTTTGCATATAGGTAATTTATTGTAATAAAGAAAATAAATATCAAATCACCATATTAGTCATACTAATTATAAAATTACCACATCTAACAGTTAGTCGGTCAATACAAGATTGTGTAAAATATATTATATTTAAATGAAAATATAAATTCTTAAGTCCTAGATATAAATTATAGAAAAAAGTCCCATTGTAAAAATTTCCATGATATATATATATATATAATATGTTATCTCATCTAATAATTTTATAATTCATATATTAGTGAGATTATATTATTTTTGTCAATAAATTTTGATTATACAAAAAAAAACTAGAGATTATATCAAATTTTGATTCTGAAGGAATTGAAAGAAATGGAGTATATCTGTATGATAATTCTTCATAATTTAATCTATTTGTTGTGTATTACTTGTTGCAACTCTGATGTGATTTTTTTTTAAAATAAAATAAAACTCACCTAGGTGAGGAAAAAATTATTTGGCTCCCAAAACATGAAATAAAACATAATACATTGTAGCTCAAGTGATGAAGATTATACACTGAGAGACAGAGAGAGAGAGAGAGATAAAACCAATAGATATTGAAGATAGGCTATTTGGCACACTATTTAAAACTCCATTCTTTTTGCCTCAACACCTGAGTATTAACCAAAAGAATGGATTGTTCCCCCGAGTCGAAAACATCCTAGTACTTCTTTGTCTCCACACCTAGTGTTAACAATAGAGGTGACCTTCCTTATTACCTCTTCCATATTACTTCCCTGTAAGTAATATACTAAAACAACTTGCTGCTTCAAGTTTAGACATTTGAAATAAAGGATACACAACTCCATTTTCAATCCATTGAGTCTCTATATTCAGCACATGATCATCATCCTTGACCTGAGCATTTGTTGCCATAACCTTGTTTTTGTTGTTGTCTTTCCATGTCTTGTTGTACCTGTCATGAGAGATGAAACCAGCATACATATTTTCCAATATAATAAGGATGATTATATCAGGTTCTTATGTAAGAAAAGTTACTAGCATCAAGTTTAATTAAACCCCTAATCTGAAATGGAAGATCAACATCAAGATTAAAGAGAGAAGTGACCTTTGTTGAGCTTGCTAATTTAGCCTGAGAGTCTGCAACATCATTTTCTTCCCTGAAAGTGTAACAGATTGATCCATTTATCCTTGTCATAAGATTCCAGACATCCCTCATTACTGTAATGAGCCACCATGGTATCATAACTTCATTTCTAAACATTTTCACTAGCAAAAGGAAGTCAGACTCAATTTGAATGTTGTTGAAACCATGTTCTTGTACTAACTCAAGTCCAAATTATAGAGATAAATATTTTGATTCCAAGCTATTGTTGTCGAAGTGGAATCGCGCCACGTCCTTGGGCTTCGTTACCCTAACTTCATTTATCCTGCAGCCTAGGTTCATTTCAAAATGCTTGTACGCATCCTAACTTACGAAGCGTATCTTGTCCCACGTTGGTGGTAGAGGGGTGGCCATTTTCTTCGTCTTCTTTGTGAGCGATGGAGCTTCTTCCACAGTGTTTTCCCTTGACCTCGTGGCTGCCTATTTTATTCGAGCAATCTATGGAAAACATGAACATGGAACAATTAGTTGAACAAGGAAGAACCTAGCTCATGCATGGGTAACCCCGACCTTGCATTCATGCCATAGATATATCGGCTAAACCAATGTGTCTTATGAGAAATCACATATTCATGTGTATGAATTTGCAACGTCTCACCTAAAATGTCGGCTGCGCCGAAATACTGTGCGACGGGACATGAATGGCCTAAAACACCTAATATCTGAACTAACATCAACATCAAAATATGAAAAAGTAAAATTCCATTAACAAGTAGCAATAATGAGTGCCACAATATTTACCTAAACCCTAGTGCTAGCAAAGAATTTGTAAACAAGTCCCAAACCAAATTGAATATACCCAAAATCCAAAAACACAACAGCTCATGCATTGTGAATATTGTAAAATCTTGTAATGGGGAACTAAAAGAGTCCCTCATAGCCAAAAAACCATGATCAAATTTGGGGAAAATACTTACCTTGGTTCACTTTTGGTGCGATGTCATTGGCTGCAAATGCGAAAGGTTTGGTCGTTTGGCAACTTTTAAACCTGTGGTGGAATGCAGTTATTTTATCAAATGTGTGATGTCGCAGGCAATGTCTTATGGAAAGATAGAAATAGAGATCTTAGTGTGGCATCGCAGTGTGCATATTTTGGCCCACACATATGTTTTAGGCTTGGGCCAGGATGGAACCTAATCGGCAACAACCGACATCGCAAACCAATCGATCGATACGATAAAAGATCGACAATCATGTGACTTCTCATTTGATCATGAGTGAGCTGAAATAGACAAGCGGCCCAAATAAAAAATATCTTCGGGCGTGGTCAGTGATGGACAAAAATCACGATAGCCCAATGTCTTATTTACAATTCATCATTAGGTATTTATTTTTTCTGAGTCTTTAGCGACACCGCAATTTAGATTCTTGGCCAATTAGTGCATGTTTTAGAGAAAATTGTAAATGATTACTTAAGAGCATACGATGTTAAGTCGTAAAACTTAAGGAATTCTATGTTAACTATGAAAAGTTTTGTTATCAATAAGATGCTCATTGCCGCTCATGTTGTTTGTGAACATTTAGATCAGACATTTATGATGCTCATGTTGTTTGTGGCTAATTAAATCTATGATATATACTCATGCTGTTTAATATTTGGTGATGTTAACGATCTATTCATACAGGTACCAATTACTCCGGAGGTGAGATGAAATAAATTGTAAAGGAAGATTATGAAATAGGTGGAAGATAATTACAAAGCCCTCCAGGATTCTGATTATGATTTTATTATGGCTGGTGTCTACTTCCAATTTTATTATTGAAATGAACATTCAAGGATTATTATTGTTTCATGTTACGTACATTTCGTACGCTATATAAAAACAATGATTTTTAAAAATTGAAAGGATTATAGATTGAACGTTAAATGTATGAAAATTAATATTATTACAAATTCGATTAAAATAGTTTTAAACAGTCATTAAAAATAGTGCAGAAAAATTAAAAATGACGGGAAAGAATGGTGATATAAAAAACAATGGGCCCTACACCATTTACCACCTCGAATAATAGCGTGTCCCCAATCCCATTTTCCTCTTTTTAAAGAAACCTAGTAAACTCCTTCAGGTTCAAGGTATTCAACATCTGATTAACTGAGTAGTGCATGTCATACTCTCTTTCATTGCACATCAGCACAACTGGCAAATTGTACGGCGGTAGGACCTCCAGAATGTGGGCTAGGATGCACTGATTTAAAAACCAAAAACAAAATTTAGTAAACATGAAAGTAACATATAGAAAATTTTAATTTAAAATGAAATACATGTGTGACAGGGAGGACTTACCAAAATCGAAACATCCCAGAAGTTTGTCTTGGTGAGAGTTTGGACAAAGTTCCATGCACGGATCTCCCTATTATTGTTCTAAGGACGACGATCGCCATACGAATCAGTATGGATCTGCATTGGTCATTTAAATGTTTAATAAACTCATTAGAAAATAAATAACAAAATAATAGGAATTCAAATCCGAACAAGAAATAACTCAACTCAATTGCGGCACGTCTGCTTGAGCAAACATTGTTGACCATTACACCTGAAATTTGATTAAAAATTGGATCAGTTAATTATTATTTTGGAAAGGTTTCTCACATTATTGTTTGACCAGAAATTGACTTGGCAGACAATAGCACGCGATGTAGCCAACTAGTCGGCAAAACTGATTGTTAATGCGAGAAAAGTGTTATGGGTTGAGGGACTGCTAAAATTCGAGGAAAATTTGAATTTTTAATGAGATGTATGAGGTGGGCTCCATATATAATCGTTACAAAGCGTTGTTAATTCTGCATCGGAAGAACCAACGTCGTAGAGCAGTCGACGAAACCAACATGGTACTAACATTGTACCGAAGTCGCCTAATCTATTTGTGGGCCTCATTTCTTCAGCCCACTAGCATGGTAATGGGGCTCTATTTGACCAATAACATAGCAAGTTTGGACGTTTTTTTGTGTTAAGCAACAACTCACCGATATAAGATCGATGTCGGTTTGCATTAGAGTGGGCCTCACAATTTTGGCCCACTAGTATACAAAGGAATGGCCCGAGTTTGACCAAAACAAACGTAACTGACCTTGATAATAGTTAATGGTGTAATAGATACTACTAATTAAAGTTTATAAATGTCGATGAACTTCATACACGTCCATTTTGATGGGAACTGATTTTAGCATAAATGGTGAACTTTATGGATGTCTAGTTCCATGTGAACCACCACATAAAATCGCATGAAAATTTATACGTTTCTTTTTTTATGAAATCAAAAGCTAATAGAATTACGTCCATCAATTTTTTTAAAGCGATAGTTTATGGCATAGAGTAAATTGTGGAAGATTACTTACAAGTACACAAGCCATCAATAGGAAGAACTTGCGGTAGTTTATGTGGAATAAAACCAGTTTCTTTATTACCCTGGGTGACTATAATTTCAACTTCGGATGTCAAAATTTCATTTTAGGGCCGATTGTAATTGGGTTCGGGAATGCCAATGTCCATTTATAACATTGCAATTAGGTCCCCCCCCAACAATGGGAGAAATGGAAATATAAAATGGAAGACACACTTAATCGATTCACCAATTTATGACCACAATGTTCCGATTTGGTCGTGGGAGGATTTAATGGGGTAATCATCAGCCATTTTTTGTTAATATTCCATTAATACCCTTATCATAAGCATTTTGAGAACATTTCATTTCCACTACATAGAATCGCAAGAAAATTCAAATTCTTGGTTTTCGAAGAAATAAAAAAAGATAATAGAATTACGTCCATCAATTTTTTTAAAGTGATAGTACAAGGCATAGAGTTAATTGTAAAAGATTACTTCGAGTATACAAGGTGTCATTCGGAAATTGTTTTGCAAAGTATATGTGGAATAGGACAAGTTTCTTTATAACCCTCGGTAAGTATTAGTTGAACTTCAGATGTCAAAGTTTTATTTCGGGTCGATCGTAACCAGATTTGGAAATGCCATTGTACATTTATAATTTTGCACTTGGATCCCTCCGACAAATTAGAAGAACTTAAAATGTAAAACTACAGATAAAAGTTTTTATCCACATTTTTAGAACTATGGTGTTCCCATTTGTGCATAAACGGGTCTTCTTTTAGGGCCTTAATCTTAACAGGGAGTATTTTACACTTTTCCTAAATTTGATTGTGATACATATGTGAGATTTCGCAATTTCGTCGTACAAAATGAATCCAAAAGCGACCAATCTGTGATGTTGTCCGAATTGAATTTTTCGGCGGGAACCAAATATTATGGCCAAATATTTGAACCAAAAATTCCCACCATCAATTTATCATTTAAATAACATTCAGCATGAACACACAATTCCCATCAATCCTCCAACAAATCCAATAACATATTTTCCTTTCCATTTCACACAAAATACAACCTATACAGAACTAACTCAATTTTCTTCTCAAAAATGCCAAGCATACGAGAATGGAGCATCTATGGATTCAAACTAATTGAGGTAGTTCTACACCCATTCCATGTTCATTTCTAATATTTATTACCATATACCTTATATATGTTTTCTTTCTCAAAGTATGGTGATTTTGTAACATTTTGTATGGTGTATATTTTTCATGTTTTCTAGATAGTGCAATGTTTGAAAGGGGTAATATAAATTGCTTATATAAGGGCTGATGGGGGACAATATTCTTTTCTTCAAATGAACACATGTTAAATGTGAGACGTCGATCATAGGTGATCGTCCCATATGATAAGGGGCCGGACAATGATCTATATCTCAAATGCTATGAAATTATTGTCATAGTATTTGAATATCCGATGTTGCTCTTTTGTCAAACTTTGCAACTTCGTTAAACACTGCATGCAACGTCTCTTACAAGCCAACCAGGTACTTTTAACATGTTTAGATTAATGTTGTCTACCAAATTCTAACTTAAAATTTGTTTCATGTGTATTCTTTATAATAGGACATAGAGAGTTATTGATGGACTTCTAGCATGCAATCTCAACAATGTAGGCTCAATACAATTAATGTTTCAATTTCATACCAACCTTATGTATTTTAATATATTCTAACATATATTTTCCATCATTATTCTAGTTCTATTGGTATCTTACATTGTTATATCTTCCGACATTAATTGCAGAATAATTGATTGTCGTCTGATTTGTAAACATTTCACGAATTGTGGAACATTAGGTAACATGTAACGGATATCAACGAACTAATTCTTGTGTAATAAAATATTAAATTTTATAATATTGTACGAGAACCAAGGTCTCCGAGACTAATCCATGACTATGAATTAATAGGTGGAGCAATGAAACCAAACCGACATCGCACAAATCGGCAGTTTTTTGCGACGTCACCCAAACAAAACTAGGTTGTATTCAAGAGCCTTTCATGTC
>JAUOBV010212927.1:0-11819 GCA_032360425.1 Rubia occidens
GCTCGTATCAAACTGGCTCTGGAAGAAGCAGTGCTTCCAGTTCTTGTCTCTGGCGTTCTAATTCCTGTAATTATGAGTATCCAATGTTATTGTATAGTTTTTCAGGGGGGAAAAGTGAAAAACATGAGTTAACCAACAGAGCGATGTATTACCTGTAAATCCTTAACAGCTTGATCTCGAGAAATTTCTTTCTTCAGACGAGTGCGTTTTAAAGAGCCACAGCAAAACAAACCCTGAAGATTCACAAAACAGGATTTTAGAACTAATACAGTGAAGTATAGAGAAAGTTGAAGTTTATCCTTTGCAAAAAATAATTCACTATTTTACTGAGGAGAATACCCTCCGATTTAGCAGGGGGACGGACGGGGCGGAAACGGACGGACCGGCGGACTGGCGGAGAATTCTGGTGGTGGCGCCGCCTGGAGTTGGAGAGCTGGGGCCGAGATCGAGAATGAAAATTGGCAAGGATTGGACTTTGAGCCAAACGTCCATATTTACCCTCCTCGGATTAGGGTTAATTTTACCTTCTTGGGCCGATTGGGTTTCAGCCAATCGGCCCTTATTTTTTATTCATTCAGCCTAGTCAAAACGATGTCGTTTAGCTAATCAAAATGACATCGTTTTGATTAGTAAGAAAACAAAAAAAAAAAACGAATCGTCTTCAACCTTTGGAATTCAGCCGCTGGACGGAGAGGGCGCCGGAGACTCATCTGCAACTCTTAGGGGAGGCGAAAACCGGGGATTCCGCTGGCTCTAAGCCTAAATTCCGGGCCGGCGGATTCTAGGGGAGGCGCCAGCACCCCCTCGCTCCCCCTTGGTTCCGCCCCTGTCGATGCCTACCCATACACGTCTTTACTTTATATTTTCGTTTGTGTTAATTAAATGTTTCTATCTCTTTATTGAGTGGATATTTTTGATTGAAATCTAGTTTTTTAATTTCAAAACCTCACATTTTAAATTTCACACTTTAATATTCGACATTATTCACTATCAAATTTTGACCACATATTTAAATAGATATACAAGCAATAATACTATCATATGTGATACTGTTGAATTCATCATTACAAGTAATTTTAAGTATTAACTTTTTACATGCCGTTATTATATACTCCCTCAGTCCCATTTTAAACTTCCTAGTTTTCTTTTTGGGACGTCCCAATATGAACTTCCTGATTCTAAACTTTCCACAGTCAGTCATAGATATGTGGTCATAACTTTTCCTTTCATTTTATTTATTAGGCACACTCTCATCGCACATTAAAAAAATGCACATATACTTATTTTAAAGTTTGTACAAAAAATAATTAGAAAATTTAAAGTGGGACAAAGATAGTATATTTAAATTTATTAGTGGTTAAGTATACTTTTTGATAATCGTAAAAAATATTTTATGAAATTTGAGGTGAAACAAAGGCATGGTTCTAAAAATCGCTAGGCGCTAGTCGGGCGGAAGGGCACTGCCTAGCGCCTAGCCGATTAATCGGGGATTAATCGGTCTTGGCGGATTTGTATTATTTTATTATTTATATATAATTAATTAATATAATAATACAAAAATAATTTAAAATAAGAAATTTAATATATATTAGAGAGTAAAAAAACTTCTTGTTTATATAAGAAAAAATATAAACCAAATTGTATTATTTTATTATTTGGTTCAAACTGAATTCAAATCGAAAATCGAATTTCAAATTCGGTTCGGGTAGGTCTGGGCGGATTTAAGCGGGATTATGCGGTCCAACGCCTAATCGGACCTCCTAGACCCTATGCGCGGTGGAAGGCAGGCGCCTAGGCGCCGCATAAGACTGATTTTTAGAACACTGAACAAAGGAATAGTAGAAAGATTAATTATGGTGGAACCCAGGGAGTATTGATTAAAGAAGCAGGAGGCCCCTTCCATTGAAATCTACACAGGAATTATGTGGCGGATGTCCAAAACCGGTGGAAGAAAAGGACAAATTGTAGTAGCCCGAGAGGCCTATTTTTCAATTGCAAAATTTCAAAGGTTGGAAATTGAGAGGTCTCATGTTACGTCGTACATGACAGTCCAACTACTCACTACTGGTTGATTGCAAAATTTGGCTACGACTTCCGTTTTTTAACATTGACACACTTTTCTTTTTAAAATAATTTTTTAATATTGTTTCCTTTCTTTATTTTAGCAAATTTTAGATTGTTTTCATCCACTCAATTTACTTTTTACTCTTTCAATGAATTATTAACCACTAATTCAACATTCCTAAATTTTTGTATTAAAAGTAAATCTGTCAATTTTAAAGAACCAGAGGGAGTACTACAAGTCGTGCCATTTAAAACATTTTAACGCCGATCATAGTGCTGAGGTTAATATGATGTAAAGGTAAAGAATGAGTACGCGTGTAGTAGATTTAATTAGGAAATAAAATTAAATTATAAAGTTCACCGGCCTAGGTGAGAGTGGTCCAATGTCTAATTTTAGATATCAATTTAAATAGTAGTATATTTTAAACTTCCAAAATAAATGCTTCCCTTTTCCATTTCTACCTACAATTTAATTATTTAGTACTTTCTCTCTCTAAATTCTCTGACATCTCTCATCTCCTTACCGATAACAATTCTTTTCCATCGGAATATCGCTGGAATTGCAGTAACCATGGTTGAGCTCCACCTTTGGGTGGCACAAAATCCTTTCCACCTGCCCTGAAAACCAAATCTCCACCGTTCATTTCATCTCTACCTAACAATCCTGAATTTCAATCCAAAAAAAACATCTAAGAGACATAGTGTGCCTCTGTACTGAAGAAGAAATCCAATGCCTCTCTGCTGACTACTCGAATGCCTTAATCGACAAATTCGTTAAAGGCTGACTAATGAAGGTGTCTTTCAAAACTGCAAGTTTTAAGGGAGGTATCAGTTGGGCTCACTTGACTTCAAACATGTTCTCATCCGTTTTGAGTTAACTATGAATTGTCCCTGATGCTGGATCAAGGGCTCATGGTCATTTCAAGGAACCACAATGAAATTTCTCCGATGGACCTATGATTTCACACCTAACTCGGAATCTCCAGTCATTCCGATATGGGTAATGATAAGGTATGGGCTAGAAGGCCCAATATCAGCCATCCAACCCACCCAGCAAATGGGCCAAACAAGTGTGGGAGAATAACGGATAGAAGGTACGATGGAATGGATCAACCACATTAGCCACCAAACACACATATCTATAGGAGAGAATGTGCAAGTAAGATAAGATCTTCATAATCAATACATTATTCACTAGATACGCTCTACATGGCAAACAATATTGATCGAAGCGATGGAACAGGTACAGGTACGACCCTGCGCCTGCATGTCTGACCAAAGTCTATCTGTCTTGTAGGTTCAGGAGTCATTGAAGTGTAGAAGAACGCACAGAGGATATCAGCAAGAATCGGCATTAACATTGGCGCTGTCAGTGGGAAACACTTGATCTTTCTTAACATATTCGCAACTCAAAAACCATGGAAGGACAGTTGCGAGTAGGAAGCTTTCTTAACCAAGTGTTTCTGGAGGACGTGACCACCCTGACGCCGACGGGAGAGTGGCACCAACTTTAAATGACTGCATACCTCGCAAACAACTCAGAGATACTCCAAACAATTATGGCATCAAAGAGGGAGATGATGAGAATGTTGAAGGAGATGGAGGGGGAAGAAGATGAGGAGGTTAGAGCGGAATGGGCGGGGTGTCGAATCGACCCAACTATTTTTCGACCTGGAAAACAGTGACGAAGAGCCCCACTAGAAGGAACAGGGGTTGGGGACAGGCCGGAGCACGGCCAAGAACGCCAGAGGCACACCTACCTCCGAGCGGAAGGCCCATACTGGAGTTCAGAAGGCAGTGGAAGATAGCGAGTGACATGCTGGCTATGTCCCGGTGCTAAGGGGAAAAGACTTCGCCAAGGGTAAAGCTCCACAGACGTAGGCAGAACAAGAATCTAGGAGAAAGGAAATATGAGGATCGTCGTTCACTAGAAGGATACAAATGTTCATGGTGGATCCGAAGTTGAAGATACCCATCAACCTAGGGCAGTACAACGGTGAGGTCGGCCTAGAGGACCACCTGCACACCTTTTGCACCAACATGGCCACCTTTACAATACCGTAAGCCATCTGGTGCAAAGTGTTTGCAACCTTTCTAACAGTTGTAGCCAGAGTGTGGTTCAAGAACCTGGACGATGGAATGATCGATAGTTTTAGCTAGCTAGAATAGAAGTTCTTAACCCATTTTATGCAGAGGAAGAAGTTTCAGAAGACCAGGTCCAAGCTCCTAGCAATCATGCAGAAGCCGGCGGAAACGCTATCAAGGTACTAGGAAATGTTAAATGAAGAGGTGAACCAAGTGGAAGAGAGGAGCAACCAGTTCTTCATATACACTTTCATGAACAGTTTAAGGCACAAGCTGTTGCTGAGAGACTATAGCTTTGACCCGTCAAGTACAATCGACAAGATGATGAAGATAGTTAGAAACTTCAGCTAGGCCGACTTGGCTGGAAAAAAAAGGAGAAAGGAAACTCAGGTTGGTTATAGCCGGTGGGAGGTTGATGTTGACAGAGACAACAAGCCTAAGAAAATAGGGTGTGTTAGGTCGAGTAGGTTCGACGGGGTAGAGAAAACTTTCATGCCCCTCATAAAGATACCTAAGGAAATCTTTGCTCAGGTGGAAAGAAAGAGCATATTGGATGTTCCAGAAAAGATGAAGGTTGATCCCAGAAAGAGGAGCAAGTCTCATTTCTGTGATTAGCACGACGATTACAGTCACAACACAAACAATTGTATCCACTTGAAGCAGAAAATATAGGAATGCATACGAAACGGAGAGCTAGCGTACCTGGCGAGAGATTCGATGGCTCACAACAAAGCCATGTATCAGAGCAAGAGTAAGTATGTATGACATTGCAAGCAGCAGGAGGGCTAGAGAAGGCCTCAGAGCCTAGACATGGAGTGAGCCCGTAGTAAGGGAAATGAAGTGGCCAGAGCTAAAGCTGGGGAAGAAAAAGACAAGAGGCAGAAATAAAGCACCCCTCATGGAATACAGCATGGCACCGATGATGATAGACATATACGCCATAGTAGGAAAATGGGTGGGAGGAAGGACTGAATCCCAGAGGAAAACACGTTACAGACTGAGGTCACAACCATCGCCAATGTACGAGAATTTGGGTATGAACGAATTGATAACGTTTGGCGCAGACGATTGGATCCCAGATAGGACAGTTGGGTCCAGTGCGGTGGTGGTGACGGTTAGTGTGATGGACAAGAGGACCTATCGAGCATATGTAGATTGTGAAAATTCTGCAGAAATCATGTAATGGCATTGTTTTGAGAAACTGGATGAGAACACGAGGAAGAAGCTGAAATCAACAGATATCCCACTGGTGGATTTTGCAGACAGAACTGTTTGACCAGAGGGAATAATTCTCCTCCCGGTAACTGTTGGAGAAGGGGAAGAAACAAAACGGTGGATATGGAGTTCATTATGGTGAAGGCAAACAACCCATACTATTTCATATTGGGCAAGCCAGCCCTAGCTTTACTGAAGGGGATAGTATCGACTCTGCACTTGCTGCTAATTCTCGACAAAATAGGGGATAGTCATGGTTAGGGGAGATCAACAAAAAGAAAGCGAGTTTCACAAGATTTCTTTTAGCAAGCGTAAGCGGAATAAAGGGGCCCGGGACCATGAACGGCAGATTGGTAAAGCCAAGGCCGTCGGGATATTTACAAACAGGGGTCCCATTCAAGTTGGATGCCAAAGTGCAACTAGTGCAGCTGAGCGAGGGTCAGGCAGTGCAGTTTGGAGCATTACTCCCACCGGGTGTCTGGAGAGAGCCCGTGAAGGTGTTGAAGGAAAATAGACATGCCTTCACATGAAATCTGAAAGATATGACAGGAGTCCTCAAGGAAGTGGGTTGCCATGAGCTGAAGTTAGAACCGTCCCATAAACCTTTTAAGCAAAAGAGGAGAATGTTGTGCAAGGAGAGGAAAAAGGTTGTTAATAGGGAGGTAGGCCAGTTGGCAGCGACATGAATTTTGAAGGAAATACCTTACCCAGCATGGTTGGCAAATCCAGTCTTAGTAAAGAAGGCAGATGGCAACTAGAAAATGTATGTGGATTACACAGACTTGAACAAGGCTTATTCCAAGAATTGCTACCCATTGCCGGTCATTGACTAGAAGCTAGATGCCCTTACCAATTCCCCAATTAAATATTTTCTTGATGTATACAAGGGATATCATCATATTCCCATTCTAGAAAGTGACATAGAAAATACAACGTTCTTAACCGAGAAAGGAGCCTTTGGATACCGGATGATGCCTTTTGTCCTGAGAAACGTCGGAGCCACGTATCAAAGGGTGGTTATTAAGATTTTCAGGGGTAGATTGGGAGAAACATGGAAGTATATGTAGATGACATGGTGATAAAAAGCTTCCAGTAAGAGACCTTCGTGAAGGATGTTAGAGAAACCCTGACACGGTTTGAGGAGACGGAGATTATGCTGAACCCAACTAAATGTCAATTTGGGGTGGAAGTAGGGAAGTTCCTAGGGTACATGGTGTCTAATTAGGGGTTATGGGAAAACCCCAAGAAGCTGAAGGCAACCTTGGCAATGAAATCACCAAGTACGGTCAAAGAAGTGCAGAGTTTGAACGGGAAGCTGGTAGCCTTGAACCGCTTCATGTCTCGGGCAGCGAAAAGAGCGTTACCATTCTTTAAAACATTGAAGGAATGCGTAGATAATGAGGGGACTATACAATGTGGAGAATAATAAGATAACGCCTTGCAGAGCTTAAGGCCCAAATGAAAAACCTTCCCACCTTAATTAGGTCGCGATAGGGAGAGACGTTACATCTGCATGTGGCAGCAAGCGAGGAGGTGGTCAGTGGTGTATTGGTCAGGGAGGAAAATAATATACAACGACTGGTGTACTTCGTGAGCCAAGCTTTACAGGGCTCCAAGATGGGGATACACAAGCCCAGAAAAGCTTGCGCTAACCCTGGTCAATGCAGCTAGGACATTAAGGCAGTACTTCCTGGCACATCCCGTGAAAATACTGACTAATCAGCCGTTGAGCGCAATTCTGACCAAGCCGGAGGCCTCACGAAGGCTAGTGAAATGGGTGGTGGAGCTGGGAGAACACACCATTGAATACGCCCTGCGAAAAGCGATAAAAGGGAAAATAATGGTATATTTCTTGGCTGAAATGCCCAAGTAAGTTGAGAACAAGATAGCAACGCCGCTGGGTGACACACTGACAGTGACTCACTACAGGATGGAAGGCCCAGATGTATGGAAACTGCATGTAGACGGAGCTTCATAAGTAGAAGGAACTGGTGTAGGACTGGTGATATTTGATCTGCAAGGCATGTAGACAACCTATCCCCTGCGTTTCAAGTTTCCAGCGCCAAATAATGAAGCAGAATATGAAGAACTGATTCAGGTATGGAGATAGCCAAGAAGCTGGGAGCAAAGAAGCTGCAGGTGCATGGAGATTCCGTGTTAGTGGCCAACCAATATATTGGGCAGTATGTTGCTAAGGAGCCAACCATGATGAAATACCGAGATAAGGTTAGGAGTCTGGCAACAAAAGTCAAAGATTTTAATATTATGAGGGTTCCCATGTCACAGAACACGAAGGCCAACATGTTAAGAAAACTGGTGTCCTTTTCACATGCACATCTGACCAAGTCTGTCCTGATAGAAGAGCTAACCAAGAGATAGATTGACGTTAAGCCAATCGGGGCAATACAGAGCACAACGACCAGATGGATGACATTCATCAGGATTTAGTTGGAAAACGAAACATTGCCAACAGACGAGAAAGAAGCAAGGACAGTTAAGAGGAAAGCGTTGCAGTATGCCATGAGGAATGCCTTTCTGTACAAGGGGGGGGGACACAGAGCCATGGATTAGATGCGCGGGACCCGAGCTGGAGGATACCGTCCCAGAGAGATACATGAAGGGAGCTACGAAAGACACCGGGGGCCGAAAATGGTTGCGCTACGAGCTGTGCGGGCTGGATACTATTGGCCAACAATGAAGGCGGACACTGAAAAAATGGTTAGGGAATGTCACAGGTGCCAGGAACATGCCAGGGTACAAAGAAAGTCTGCAGAGCGGATGACCAACATTCGATCTCCCTGGCCTTTTGGAAAATGGGGGATTGATATTGCAAGGCCATTCCCTGAGGCAGCAGGGAGGAAAAAGTTCATGGGCTTTCAATAAGTCTTGGTAAGACCAAAATTTAAAATATAAATTATAAGAAATAAAAAATTGAGTTGCATTAATGAGGTCATAAACTTATAAGTACTACACGTAGCATAATAATTTTTTAATATTGCAACTGAAATCTTTTACCTTTCTATAATTCTAATCAACCTCATCTTTCTATATGACTATGAAAATGCGGTATTTCCCAAGATTTTGCACTAAGTTTATGCATAAAAATAAATTTGAGAAATGCATTCAATATAAATTATTTATATATTTCAATTAGTATTAGTCAATTTAGTGAGTGTACCCAATGAAAATGCTATATTAATGTTAATTTTGACGAACTTTTCAGCCATATCAAATTAAATGAGAATATAAGTTACAATTAATGTAAATATTCTAATAATTGTTCTAATTGAAAAGTAGTATGTGATAAAAACGAAACAAAGTAAAATGTTAGAAACTTAGAATTGATAAAAAGTAAAAGTAGTATGTGATAAAAGCGAACTTTCTACCAAATCAAATCTCGAATTCGTAGGCCTTATTCTCCGAATCTTATCTTTGTTTTAACTAAGTTCAAATCAATTCATTTCAATAAAATGAAATTCAGATAATAGGGCTCAATCAAAGGAATTAGGCACAATGTTCAGCATCTGGTCCTTGTTTTTCTCAATTTAGTTATACTTTAGTTTAGTAAAAAATAATTAATTTTAATAAAATCAATAATAATATTATTATTGATAAGGATATAGAAATCCTTTCATTGTATGAAAGGTTATAAATAATAGTTCTTTTTATAGAATTACTCTCATTATAGAATTAGTTTCCTTATATAATTAGTTTCCCTATCGGCTAGATTATAGATGATAATTTTCTCATAAATTTTAGAATCCTATTAGACTTTAGTCTATGACACTATATATTGTAATCATCATCATTGATGAGATGTGTCATTGATGAGATATCGATAAATTAAATTAAATTAAATTCAAGTCAGTTTAAAACAAGTAAAAAGGGATCTTAAACCACATCCAAGATCGTTAGATCAAACTTCTTAACTAAAATATAAAATGGAGGGGAAAAAGTTTTAGCTATTAATTAAAACAAGGGTGAAATATCAAAATTATCTTATATATTTTCGAAAGTGCTAGGCTTAAGTTTTCGAAGGTAAAGAAACAATCCTATTTCAACAAAAATGCTGAAATAACCCTGAGTTACCCTTTCCGACATTGACTCTAACAAAACCAATGTTGATTAGACTCAAAAAGATAAAAACACCTCTCGATTGGAAATTGAATTTTTGAGGACTCTTTTACCCTTGCTAATGTGTGCCCCATTGAAATTTGGTTTTAACGTTTAAAACCAAAATTTCCATTCAACTTTTCTGCCTATTTTTCCCTCGCTATCCCGCAGTTGTTCAGGTTTTGCGCACACAATGATTCAGATCCAACAAGTCCATCCATCTTCACTCTGAAAATGACATCAACCTTTTTTTGGATCCAAGCTAACCTGATCTCATGTCTTTTGTTCATGATATGAACCCTATGTTCAATTTGGAAAAATCTGATGCTGGAATTCCTGGGGAGTTAGTTTGGGTTGATATGTATGGAAGTTTATCGAAGAGAACAAGCGCTTGCTTGACCCCTCATTTGCTTTTGGCTTCAGTCTTGAGTTGTTTCGCGATGATAAGGCTAACATGCCTATGCAATCGACTCCTGATTGGACTCTTATGCCACAACACCTGACAACTCTTGGATGGACGATATATAACAATCTTAAAGGAGGAAAGAATGACCTGTTGTATGTGGCTCCAACATGGAAAAAATATACTCACTCCTTACTTCTTGCGAATTGCGTCTAGCAAAAGGAAATTGCATAGGAGAAGAAGGTCTTCTCCAGTCGACTTCACTGCCTAACCAGCTTGATCACACGGGCGTAATCAAATGTAGGAGAACAGATAACGATCAGAAGGAAAAAACTTAGCTCACTTGTTCTTAATTCGAGTATAAAGGGCTGAAAAGTTCTTAGTAAAGTGCTTATTGAGTGTAGTGCTGAACTAGCCTTAAGTTTGTTTAGAAAGTGCTTATCTAACCCACGAGGGTATGAATCACGCGAAGGGTATAACCATCAATCCATTTTTTTAGATTTTCAATTTTTTTTCCCCGTGGGGGCAAAATCGTCATTATCAAGAATTCCGGCCAAAATTTTTGAGAGTGGATAGTTAGACACTTTCATGGATTATCTAGAGTTATTTTGACACGTTCAAAAATTTGATAGTTATATTGACACTTTCGAAATAAATGAAGGGTTATAAATGTACTCTTTTCATAAAATAATCAATTAAAATAACTGGTGATGTGTTGGCTAGCTAAACTTCAACTAACTAAAAATAGTACTCCCCCTTCCAATAAAAATGGCATAATGTGATCTTTGGAGTCAACTACATCAATATTTAACTAATAATAATTTTCTTTATGTGTGTAAAAAAATCAAAAAAAATAACAATTTGAAAATACATGTTAGGTTAAATTCAAGAATATTTTACAGATAATAGTCTTGTATATAATATAATGGAATAAAACGGTCGATGTTGGGTTAGTCTGACTCCAAATAGTCAACTATGTCATTGTTGGAACGGAGGCAGTCTTATTATTGTAAAGTCATACATTGGTGAAAGACAAAACTATAACTTAATAGTTAAGATTGGGCCATTTATACTCAAACCAATTGATTTTATGATACAAGTTCATGACTCTAATAGTCTAGGATTAACCCGGTTAATCTAGTGAACGCATATTATGCTGCAACTTTTATGGTTTCCTAAGAACTATAAACTAAAATCTCATTCATCCCGCAGAATAGTGAGAATTGGAGATCAATTTTCATTGATATTACAGAAATACTGAAGATTGATAACTGTGGAGGAAAATCTCAAAACTGATTCAATACCAAAAATTGTCTGCCGAAAACAACTAACAATTATAAACCCTAGTCGCTACTAGTTTTTAAAAAATAAAAAGGTCCCAAAAATTATTAAAACATAACAAAGAAGTGCTAAAAAACATTGAAATGCAAATTTGGCCCTCTAAATAAAGGAAATTGTCCAAAAACTGTTGACTCTCATAGCTTGAGTTATTTTTCAAAATGTCATTTCCACATGAAAAACGCTATAATTTCATCAAATTCTGACACTGACGCCGACAACTCAGAATTTGTGTAAATACTTTGGATTCCCGCATCATACTCCTATCTACCTAATAATACTACTGAACATGAGAGGATGTTTTAAGAGTCTCACATTGATGAAGAATAAAACTATAGGTTAATATATAAAATCATGGACCACTTCCACATAAAAGTAATTAATTTTATGATAAGAGACTTGACTCTAATAATTTTTAATAATTGATCGATGATTGAACCCGCATAATAAAGTAAATTTTAATAAAAACAATATGTTGAAGGCATATTATTTTATAGTCAACTGGAAGAACCATTGGCTGAGCCCCGGAGGAAAATTAATATTAATTGAGTCGTGCTTATATTCCTTGCCGCAACACATTTGGTCAGTCTTAAAACCAACC
>JAUOBV010213247.1:0-11818 GCA_032360425.1 Rubia occidens
GTAGGTAAAGATATTAACGGTCAAACATGTTTCTTGAACAACATGATAATGAATGCAGTGCAAGTGTAGATGGGACGTAGGGAGTTATATCAATTATAAAATTATCTCATCTAATAATTGGTCAATTTTAAACAAGACTCTGCATTAATAATATATTTTATATAAATTATCATTTTTGCTTAATTAATAAAGAGATGGTCTCAGGTTTGGCAGTCTAAACTTTAGATAGGGGCCTTTATGCAGTTCTAACTCTATTCTATCTCTATGGACCTATCTCTAATAATTTTACAGGGATCTATCTCTAATATTTTTCTAGGGACTTTTTTGTCCATTTTCCCATTATTTTCCCACCAGCTACAATCAGAATTTTTTAAAAAAAAATGATCATCGAACTGAAAAATCGTAAATATCAGTTACAACTAGCAAAATATCGAAGGAAAACCAAAAAAAAAGTAACTAAAAATTGAAGCAAAATATATAATAAAAATCAACAAAAAATTGGGGGAAAAACTTCGACTACAACAAACAAAACATCAACTGGAAATCATAAAAACATCAATAATCATAAACTAAAAATCAGAAAAACATCAACAAAGTTTAAATTATCTTTTTTTTTAAACTACAAACATCAACCTTTATCACCCAAAAGCTAAAAACATCAATTCCTAACACCTAAACTTCACTCGGAAAAAAAATCAACATAGTAAAAAACACTAGAAAACATCAACATATATCACTGAAAAAATTATAAAATCAACTCTTATCACTTAAAACTCATCTATAAAATGAAAAACATCAATCGAAATCCCTAAATCCCAATCTGCAAACAACACATGAAAATTCTAACCCACTGCTATTGAAACCTACCAATGAGTACTAGGGCGAAATCGCTCAGCTATTTGACGACAGGGAGACCGAGCTGCTCTTGGAATCTTTCAAAAGGCATTTGGTCAGCAAGTTTCCCCAAGGTAGGCTAACTCTTGACTATATCAGAGCTCAGTTCAAAAAAATAAGCTTTGAAGGTGATGCTATCATAGCTTCTATAGATAGGAGACACATCTTTATTAATTTTAAAAATGATGATGTACAAAGATGCTGGATTAAACTGAACCGGAACATTGGTGGTGCTTACATGAATGTGTTAAAATGGACTTGAAATTTTGATGTGGCTAAAGAAACCCCCATTATTCCCTATTTGACTCATTGTTTGCTTCCCCCTCCCCCACCCCACCCCTGCATCCCATCTTCACAAGGAATAAATTCCTATTATTGCAGCTAGACTAGATGAACTAATATTTGTTGATGCCCTAACCTTAAACCAATCAAGACACTCCACCATCAAGCTTTGTGTAGAAATGGATCTGACGGGACCTTTTCCCGATAGAATCGGGCTAGGATCACTTAGAGACGGTAAATGGTACCCTATTAAATGAAGACCATCCCCATTAATGCATCAAGTGATCAAATATTGGTCATAAAAGCTCTAAATGTGGTATCAAAAATCAACAACCTACTGTCCCACCTAAAAAGAAAGATCAGGGACCCAGTAGCCAAATTGCAAACCCTATAGTCCACTCCCCTTCCACTGAAAATATCAAATGGATTCCTGTTTTGAATAAGAATGATGCTAATGTTCCCGAGGAGAAAGAAGATTTCTAAGATGCATAAGACTTATTAGACAACACCATTCCTGAAAACACTTCACCCATTTTTATCAGGAAAACTAGTTTTCTCCTTTGTTGTAAGAACCTTCTCTTGAAAGAAACCCTTATTTTGTAGGTACACAACTAACTTCTGAAGTACAGAACACACAATCCAGTAAAAAGGGCCCCAAGAACAAAAAAATTCAGCCCTACAGCAGGCCTGACAAGGCAGCACTTCAAGAAACTTCAACAACTGGAGAATAACTGATGATCTAATCATCATACAGGATAAAAATTCTCTTCCCTTGTCAATTAGAAAATATAAATTATCCACTCAGCTTAAATAATTCAGCAAAACACTATCTCATAAATTTTCTCCTTTACATACTCAATCAAAGTTGCAGGAACAGGTACAAAGCCCTGTAAAAAGCTGATCAATCCTCTGGCATACAAGAGGGAACAACATATGAAATAATGAACTCACAGCAGGAAGAGCTGGATCTTCAATCAAGTTCTAATAAACTCCCAGACAATCTCCTAATAAAACCATGACTCGCTTAAAAACTAAAAGTCAATCCTTAAATGAATGTTAATCTCTTAGCTTGGAATCTGAGAGGAATAGAGGGATATTTTATTAGGCAGTAAAAGCTGATTCAACTGCATAATATTTCCATCCTGATTGTAATAGAAACTAAACAAAAGAGGGGGAAATGCAGAGCTATCAAATGAGATTAGGGTTTTAGTTGCCCTTCTCATTTGACGATGAAAGAACCTGGATTTTCACCAAAAATAACCTTAATTGCAGTTTAGGAACCCAATATGAGCAATTCACTCAAGTATCAATATATGATAATAATGATTAGCTAGACATAACTCTCTTTTTTATATACGCTAACACTTTAGACAGGAGAGTGAAAAAATGTTTAATGAAATTGAATTGTTAATTGATCAAACTAGTAACAAAGCCTTGCTTGCTGGAGACTTTAATGTGATTAGATCCATTTCTGAATATCTTGGTAATTTTGTGCCTGATTCAAATAGTATTCTTGATTTTGATTCTTTCATAGTTAGAAATTTGCTAAATGAGATCCCTATTCTGGGTAACATTTACACCTAGTGTAATGCCAGGCGAAGTTCAGCTAGGGTTTGTAAGAGATTAGATAGGATCATAGAAAACCAAGATTTTCTAACAAAATTCCCCAACTCCTTGGTCAAAATACTAAATAGGCTGCCATCAGACCATGCACCTATGTTGCTAAACTTTAAGTCACTGCCAAATTCACATCCTAGATCATTTAGATTCCAGGAAATAAGGATTAGGAGGCCAGATTTAGCTCAGGTAGTTAAAAACTGCTGGGAATCCCACATTGAATAGCAGGGAATGCTTAGGTTCAATATTAAATTGAAAAGGCTTAAGGAAAAACTTAAAACCTAGAACTGTAACTCCTTTGGTAGGTTGGAAAATAAAAAAAATCCAAGGTTAAAATCTTAGAGTTGGAAACTATATATTATCAAGGGATCATATAGACTTCCTAAACCTAACTTAGCTAGAACTGAACTTACGAATAGACTTCTTAAGGAAAATGACTTTCGAAAACAAAAGTCTAGACTGAACTGGCTAGATGAGGGAGATAGTAGTATACAACTCTTCCACAAGAGTGTGAAAGTAAAACATACAAGGCTTAGGATTAACAAGATTATAGAACAAGGCTGAACAAACACTGATCATGACTAGATAGGTCAGGATACAGTGCAATTTTTCAAAACACTTTTAACTCAGGAAATATTTGACATATCAGGACTCAACCTGTAGCATTATCTATAGTTTATCCAAACATGAACACTGAAATATATAGTTTACAGTTTGGGAAAAAATAGGTGCGCGGGCCTAGATGGATTTGCTTGGAGCGTATATCAGTGGGATTGGATTACAATTAGATTAGACTTTCTTGCTCCAGTAAAGGAAATCATGTGTGGAATTACTTTACCAAAATATTTCTCTAGCACTCTCATTTCACTGATCCCTAAAGCCAAAACACCCTCCTCTTTCTCTGAATTTAGACCCATTAGCCTGTCCAATTTTTCCAATAAAATCCTATCTAAATTCTTGGTACAAAGGATACAACCCTTGCTTATAAAAATGCATTTCTGAAGAGCAATCTACCTTTATTAAAGACAAAGAGATCTCAGACAACATTGTAGTAATGCAAGAGGTGGTTAAAATGCTAGATAAGCATGGTCAATCATTAAATATGACTAAATAAGACATGTCAAAGGCATTTGACAAGGTTGCTTGGCCTATGCTCAATTAATTGCTGCTAAAATATGGCTTCCATGGCCATTTTGTTAAACTAATCTTGAAGAGCATACATGTTGCTTTTTTCTCAATTTTAATTAATGGAGTCCCATTTGGATATATCCCAGCCACTAGAGGATTGAAACAGGGAGACCCCTTGTCTCCAATCCTCATCAATTTTATCCCAGAGCTGCTCAACAGAGGACTTAAAGCTATGTTATGCTTTTCATTTTTCAAAAGGGCAAAATTGATGTTAATTACCGAACTTCCAGTTCCGATGGAGCTACCGCGCTCCACTGTGCCATTTCTGCCTCTCCGGCGGTTCTTCAACAGCAGAAGAGGTGGTGGAAATTCTGATCGAATCCTCTGCCTATGTAGATATCGTTGATGCGAACGGAAAGAGGGATATAGACATTGTAGGCCTACTCAAGAACACAAACAATTCGAGAAGGAAGAAGATGATGATGTTGTGCCATCGTAGCACTTCGCAGGAATCTCACGGCCGCCGCCGGATCCTCCGTCGTTCTGCCAGGGCCACGAATTCTGAAAATCCCAATCAAAAAGTTGCTTCCTTTATGCAGCTCTGGGAGCAGGCATCGTCCTCAGTTCAGCTCCGGTACAATTCTTAACCTGCTATGTTATTCCTTTCAATCTCACATCAACATATGTTTATGCACGTAACCTGTTTGATAATTGCTTAACCTGGTATATTATTCCTTTTAATCTCACATCAACATCTATTTATGAAAGTAACCTATTTGATATTTGTCTTTATGCCTATATGTATGTATGATTATTCACGTGAGGCAATTTCATTTTTTCCTACTTTAATTTGCCATTTCTGAGAAGATTGGGGTTTTGGATTGCTCTTTTTCACCTGTCTGTATTAAATTTCTGAATTGTTGAATATCTTGTGGCGAATGAATGCTTTGGTTGCTCTTATCACCTACTGTGGGCTATATATTGTAGGATTTACAGATATGGATGACAAAACAGTGAAATACCGTTCTCAGTAAATGGTTATTGTAGGAACCATCTCCCTCATTTGTGTTTGATAGTGGAATCTTCCTCAACTGTACAATTTGACTGATAAAATGGGTTGAAATAGACCTGTACCGATAACTGATAAGATTGGTTTTATGATGGGGTTAGTGTGCAGAGAAATAAATCTTCCCAAATGATGCTTGTCGCCAAAGTCGTTGATCTTTTACATCTCAAATTTTCCTTTCTCATCTTACCCTTGAGTTACAAGTTGCTTTAAATTTTAACCTCAATGTGTTTTCTAAGAGGTAGAGCGTAAGAAACTCAGCAATCTTTGAACATTTCTTTCTTGTCATACCTCAAAACCACTTAAATGTTGTGTGCCTATTTGTAATTAAATCTTACTGCTTGTATGAATTAATCATGCTGACGTGAAAATCATGAGCAACCCCCAATGGCCTCAATTGTGCATGGTGTTCAATTATGCTGCTAAAACTAAAGTAAAATCATACCACTTATACGGGCCACATAATTTAAAGCCATGTTTAGTTCCTTTCATTTAACTGCTTCTATTGATGCTTACTATATCTTTGTAAATGATTGATGCTATTGTCCATTAATATTGTGCAGGGTTGATATTTCGGTCGCTATCTTGTTCAGCTCACTTTTCAAATCATCATACTCGACCCTATATTATAGACACTATTGGATATCTTTTGTCATCACATGTATTGCCACCTTTGTTCTTGTGCATCTGAAAATCACTCGGTTGGAATCTGCAAGGAAAAAAGAGTCACTGTTACCCTTATCCTTCTGACGGCTGATGTTTGTGAGCTCATAGCTTAAGTGTGGTCGCTTAAGTGTTTGTTGGTTATAATGCTTGGTTTCGCAGATTCTGATTGTTCTGTCATATGTAATGAAGATATACTCAGTTATGAAAGTAGATTTTCTTTCTTTGGCTGAATGTTTTTTCCCATTCAGATTAATCTACATACATGCAAACAAATCTACTGGATATATGTGTGTTTCTTTCATGTCTAGACTAATTTTTTTAAGTTACTCTATGTCTGAAGGTTTCAACATATTATTATTCTCTTCTTCTTTAATTATTGGTTCAATTCTCTTCTTCTTTGATATGTTGAAGGTTTCAACATATTCATTGTGTTTCATAATATATTCCTTTCTGCCTTTCACATTTGTACATGAATTAGACTATTAGAATATTTGAATCCTTTTGTATGGATCAAATCTTGTAAAATGAAAACAACAATTTAAGTCCATTACAATATTGAACAGTTCAGCTAATGAGATCCTAGCTAGAACATGAAGAAGTGCTACGTACAAAGCAGGAAATATGCTACAGCAGAAAAGAAAAGAAGTTCCTACGTGTTACATTAAAGCACTAAGTTATTATCGTATCAATTACAAAATTTGAGTCAACGTTGAGCCAAGTTATTAGAGTACAACTCGTAGGTACTTCAGTTATTACTTGTAAGTGCTTCAAATGTAACTTGTACGTGCTTCTTTTATAACTTATGCAATCTATAAAAACAACTTGATTCTTAGAGTACAACTCATAGGTGCTTCAGTTATTGCTTGTAAGTGTTTCAAATGTAACCTGTAGGTTCTTCTTTTATAACTTGTGGGATCTATAAAAATAACTTGATTCTCAAAGTACAACTCGTGGGTACTTTAGTTATTGCTTGCAAGTGTTTTAAATGTAACATGTAGGTGCTTCTTTTATAACTTGTGCGATCTAAAAAAAACTTGATTCTTAAAGTACAACTTGTACGTAGGTGCTTCAATCCTTGCCTGTAAGGGCTTCAAATGTAACCTATATGTGTTTTTTTATAACTTGGGAGATTATAAAAACATATTGATTCTTAAAGTACAACTCATACGTAGGTGCTTCAATTATTGCCTATAAGTGCTTTAAATGTAACATAGAGGTGCTTCTTTTATAACTTGTGCGATTTATAAAAATAGCTTGATTCTTAAAGTACAAATTGTATGTAGGTGCTTCAATTATTGCATGTAAGTGCTTTAAATATAACCTGTAGGTGCTTCAATTATTGCATGTAAGTGCTTTAAATATAACCTATAGGTGTTTCTTTTATAACTTGTTTGATTTATAAAAACAAATTGATTATTAAAGTACAACTCGTACGTAGGTGCTTCAATAATCACTAGTAAGTGTTCAAAATGTAACTTGTAGGTGCTTTAATAATCACTTATAAGTGCTTCAAATATAACTTGTAGGTGTTTCTTATATAACTTGCATGTTCTATGAAAACTACCTTGTACTTAGAGTACAATTCGTAGATGATTCAACTATAACTTATAAGTGATCAATACGGAATACAATGCGTGTTAGTAATGAATTAATCCGTTATTGATACAAAAAATTTGAACCGTAATTAAATCGACTTGCTAGCTTGTTTAAATCCGTTATTGATAGAATAGGGGTAGAGTTCTCGAAAACAAATGCTTGGATGAATTACGATTTGAGGAAGAATATATATATATATATATAATTAGGATCACGTGAGAACACCTACCTTAGGTGAGAACACCCTCTTATGTGAGAACAAATATGAGTTGTTGATACATTTCATCCAACGGTTCTAGTTTATTTCTAAATTAAATGAAAGTCGCGGATCTAAATTGACGGGTTATAAGCTTAACATCGGGCCATAATGTTGCATTCAGATCTTTCTCACAATATATTTTCATAATGTTCCCATTGACCACAGTTGCGATGTAGAAACCGGAGGGCCCCGACCCAAACTTAGTGCAAAAGAGATCTCAGTAGACGGAGGTGGTGATGGTGGTTCCGGGAAGAGCGAGGGGGTGGTACCCGCGATTGATTTAGTTCCATGGCTTGATTTGGAGATGGAAAGAGGGTTTTGATTGGTAATTGATGTGGATACCGAAGAAGCAAGCGAGATGGTCCAGCAACCAGGTGAGTCCAAATGTGCCAAATTCTGTCTAGTAAAGGAGGTTGTCAGATTAGGTTGGATTGGTGTGTGTGGCAGCGACGAAGATGGTGGTTGCAGCGCCTCCACCTCGGTGGAGGGGTTAAAGAAGGATAGGAGGTGAGAGGATTGGCAGTGGTAGCGAGACATTAGATGATATCATATGGTAAGTGATAGTGAGAAGGAGCAGATCAAGTAGCTTCTCATTTCATATACTAGTTGTACTTTTTTCAGCAAGTGTGATTATATTTTCCCAGTATTCAATCTCTTTAATTATGCATAAAGATTATCTCATGTATGTCATGTATGCATAAAGATTATCTGAGTTTATTTTCTGTTCTTTGTCATGCTTCTAACTAGATATAATGGGGTTGTTTTGGGGGATTAAAACTCTGCACTTCCTTTTGGTGTAAATGCATGATGCCTTTACTTTCTTTCAGTATTGCATTGTTATTTTCCATACCTATGGACCCCATAGTGACAGAACTTTGCATTTTCTATTTGTGGTTGCAGTTTTTCGTTGAATATAACTCAAATCTGCTTGAATAGCCAAATTACATTATTAGGAGAGATCTATAAAGGTAGCGGTGATATCATCTTTTTCATTTGTTTTTAGTTCTGTGGTTTTCTTACTTCACTGCTTTATAGTGTCTTAGCCTCCTTAAAGCATTTTGAATGTATGCAACCAACAATAAGAGTATTGTAACATCCAGTATAATGCAAAGCGGAAAATATACAGTAAAACATAGCTAGGCAAGCAAAATGGATTGACTGCAATGTCTTGGTTGTTTTTTTCATCATTTTCATTGAAGTTTTCGAGTCTTAGATTGTGTTAGCATGTCAAGAACTAAAGTGCAATACCATTTAGCATGGAAAATTTTGCATTCTTGCTAGAGTAGCTTGGAACACACCATTTGTTTTATTTTATGATTTTATTTTAGTAAGTTACGTTGGTTATTTTAGTTGCTCGGAGATATGCTTTTAGCTGTCCATTTGGTGCTAATGAAGCATTGTAGTTTACATTAAGATTTCTCACATATGTTGTGACCATATGATACAATGATCCTTTCTAGTCCTATTGTTGTACTTCTATTTGTAGTTCTTTATTACTCTTCATCATTAGCAACCATGGCCTTACTACTGAGGCCAGTTATCATTGTTAAGCCGTTGACTGCTCTTGCAATGCCAGCAAAGAAACTAGCCATGCTGCCACCATATCTGGCTACGAGATGTCCCGGCCAATAATGAGGGAACACTCTTGAAGGCTGTCGCCAATCAGCCAATATCCATTGCCATTGAAGCCAGCGCCTCTGCTTTCCAATTCTACTCCAGCGGCATTTTCTCCAGTGACTGTGGAACTGAATTAGAACATGGTGTAACCGCGTTAGGCTATGGAACAAGTTCTGGTGGTACCAAATACTGGGTGGTAAAGAATTCTATGGAAAACCTTGGGTCTGATATCTGAGTGGACCGAAGCTACTATTACAACTAGTAGTCAGTATTTCCCATCAGGCAAGCTACCTAGACAAGGGGATCAGAAGTTGTTTATGTTCATTGAAGGACCTACTGAACAATCTATCAAAAAAGCTAAAGTTGAACTTAAAAAATTGTTGAAGAGATCACTGGCCAAGCATCAACGCTTCCAGGTTCATCCCAACAAAGAAGATACTCAGTCATCTAAGAACAAGGTTGTTTCCTGGGACCCTGTTCACGTTATATGTTGTCTCTTTCTGATCTCTAGACTGTTTAATGAAGTTTGAGGAATAAGTTTTTCTTGTTGGATGAGCTTTGTGATTGAGCTTGCTATTTTTACTATTGTTGAATATTTGTTGAAGAACTGTAATGGTAGAAACAGGATGATGACTTGTAGTTGTCAGTATCTAGATCATTATGTCATTGGAGAATTATAATATTGTTCGACATTTTTATGGTTGGCAAATTTTTGCTTCCTTGATAAATAAAAAAAGAAAAGAAAACTTGGGGCGCAAGCTGGGGACATGATGGATACATCATGATGCAAAGAGGCATTGCAGCTAAAGAAGGCCTTTGGGGCATTGCAAATTTGCAATGCAATCTTCTTACCCTACTCCTTAAGACAAAAATTACTGAATCTCTGTGCTTTTGCCTACAGCCGTAGATTATACGTGTGTACATTTTTATTATTTATGTATCTTCTCTGTAAAAACAATTTTGTATGTTTTCTTCTTGTGGCTAAAGGCCTTAAAAATGAGCATTTCACAAGTAGAATCTTCAAACTATGTGGAGCTCAATTCTGATGCTTAAGATAGAATTGTAAGCTACAAAAACAACTTAATACATAGATTATAACTCAAAGGTGCTTCAATCATTGCTTGTAAGTGTTTCAAATGTAACTTATATACGTGCTTCTTTTAATTCTTACGAGCGCTTCATAATCAACTTGGTGGTTAGGGTATGACTTTAAAGTGTTTCAATCGTAGCTTGTAAGTGCTTCAAATGTAACTTATATGCGCTTCTTTTAATTCTTACGAGTGTTACAAAAACAATTTGGTGCTTAGATTATAACTCAAAGGTGCTTCAATCATTGCTTGTAAGTGCTTCAAATGTAACTTATATACGTGTTTCTTTTAATTCTTATGAGCACTACAGAAACAACTTGGTGCTTAGACTATAACTTAAATGTGCTTCAATCGTTGCTTGTAAGTGCTTCAAATGTAACTTATATACATGTTTCTTTTAATTCTTACGAGCGCTGCTGAAACAACTTGGTGCTTGGATTATAACCTAAAAGTGCTTCAATCATAGTTTGTAAGTGCTACAAATATAACTTATAGGTGCTACTTTTAATTCTTACGAGCGCTACAAAAACAACTTGGTGCTTAGAATATAGCTCAAAGATGCTTCAATCGTTGCTTGTAAGTGCTTCAAATGTAACTTATAGGTGCTTCTTTTAATTCTTACGAGCACTACAAAAATAACTTGGTGCTTGGAGTATAACTCAAAGGTGCTTCAATCGTTGCTTGTAAGTGCTTCAAATGTAACTTATAGGTGCTTCTTTTAATTATAAAAAGCACTACAAAAATAATTTAGTGCTTAGAGTATAACTCAAAGATGCTTCAATCGTCGCTTGTAAGTGCTTCAAATGTAACTTTTTCTTTTAATTCTTACGAGCGCTACAAAAACAACCTGGTGCTTAGAATATAACTCAAAGGTGTTTCAATCGTTGCTTGTAAGCGCTTCAAATGTAACTTATAGGTGCTTTTTAAAATTCTTGCAAATGCTTAACTTACTTGTGCTACGAAAATAACCTGGTGCTTATAGTATATCTCATAGGTTCTTCGATTTTTGCTTGTAAGTGCTTCAATCGTTGCTTGTAAGTGCTACAGATGCAACTAGTAGGTGATTCTTTTATAACTTACATGTGTTACGAAAATAACTTGGTGCTTAGAGTACAACTCATAGGTGATTCAATCATCACTTGTAAGTGTTTCAAATGTTACTTGTGAGTGCTTTAAATGTACAAAGAAAATATTTTAAAAAATACACTAAAGAAAATTAGATATGAAATTAAAAAAGGTATTAGATAAAAAAAAGTATTATATATGAATTCTAATAATTTCTCTGTGACAATAAAGAATTTTTTTTAAAAAGGGTAATATTGACAAAATAACGGTCAATTAGATGTTCTCTAACCTAGGAATATATGTGGGGAAGTAATAGTAATGTTCCGTCATGATATGATATCCTTATCGAGAGGATTGACGAAGTGCAAAAAATTGTAGTTGTTAGATCACCTATTTCAATGGCTCATATTTGTTCTCACATACAAAAGTGTTCCCACATACAAGAGTGTTCTCACATGAACTCACCCCTATATATATAAATATATATATATATATATATATATATATATATATATATATGTGTGTGTGTGTGTGTGTGTG
>JAUOBV010213348.1:0-11818 GCA_032360425.1 Rubia occidens
CTATCCTACTCATTATTTTTACCTTTAATATTTAATTCAAATAAATTTACCTAACAAAATAAATTGAAATGTGAAATGTAACTAACAAAATAAATTTATGAATTATAATTAAAAAACCCATATATTTTTAAAGAATGTAATTTAGATTTTTTAAAAGGCCCAAAATTTAATTTCAATTTTTAAAAAAGAAATCAAAATTTTAAAAGGAATTTCTCAATTTTTTTACAGTTTTTTAAAATTACAAAAATTAATTTTCGAAATTATTAAAAATTCTTTTTTAATAAAATCAGAATTTAAAAAATAAAATAACATGCAAGTCCCACGTGGGCCAACCGTGTAGCGCCACGTGGCACATGCATTTAATGAAAATGAAGAGCACATGCATGCAGCCGACAACATTTGTTCTTCTTCTGCATTGGGCCGGTCCCAAATGTTTGGACCATGGCCCAGGTCTCAAATGTTTGGGACTCCTTTGAGACTCCCACTGTGAAATTTAATTGTCTCAGTTCTGTCTCAATTTGTAATTGAGAGTCAATTGAGACCCCCACTGTACATGCTCTTATGATTGAAAACCCATCCCCATAAACCCTAAATCCTCCATCTCTCTTTAATGCTATATAATCTCCACAGCTACTCCGCCTCCAAGTCCCCTCACTTCTCACAGCAAAACAACTGTTGTTGATTTGTTTTTCTGTAATTATTATTATTAGTTTGCGGTGATGAATACTGTTAATCCCAGCTCATTATGAGATGCTTTTGTGGCGTCCAGGAATGTAATTTCCTTTAACATATATCTGAGCATCCTTCACTTCTTATTCTCTCTGTTTTTCTATTCGAGGGTTTTCATTTTTTATCTTTGGAGTAATATTTCTTTCTCGTTTTGTGCTTTTTGTTCCCCATGATGCTCTTTCCATCATAAACGATTGGAAGTAAAAAAAACATCCTGCTCAAAGTTACAGAATTACATCTAGGATCATATGCAACAATCTTGAATGTTGCAACTAGAGTTGTTTTTCACCAAAAGTCGTGTATCTGCTTTGAGGAGATTACAGAGGGATTTTCCCCGTGGCGGAAGTTCTTCATGAATGGCTTGGTAAACTTGACTGTCTCCAAGACTAGACAATTTAGTGATCCTAAAAAGTAGGGGATAGTTGTTGGCTTCCTGAATGGCTTGGTAAACTTTACAGTCTCAATTCAGTGATCCTAGAAAATAGGGGAAAGTTGTTGGTGAAGTTTTTTATTATTTTTTTCAGGTTTTTATAAATAATTGACAATTCTATTATCGGTAATGAGGTTGGTTTGGATGTTGTTGGTTTGGATAATGCTAGTTGGCTTTTTTTTCTTTCAATTTTGTTGTTTGTAATTCATATTTACGGTTTTCATAATTATTACACTTTTCCATTTTCTTTAAAAAAAATTATCTTTTCAATAATCAGCCTCTTCAAATTCTAACATTTGCATAATTTGAATAACATTTTTTTTTGTAGAAATATAACTTTTGCATTCAAGTTTCTTCATTAAAGCTTATCAACTATTTTTACATACAGAGCAAAAATGACATCTGAGAGTAGTGATGAGTCTGAATTGAGTATTGAAATGTTGTTTAAAATTGCACCTCATATTCCTCCCATGAGAGGAGTATGCCGCTATAGGCATAATGTTGTGGATAGGAAGTTATTCAAGGGGTGTACTTGGGTCAGAGTGTTCCTGATGATCATGCATTCAATGGTTCAAATATTGTTATGTTTCTGATGTCTAGCACCATCAGGAATGCTTAGACCCATCACGCCCCTTAAATAACTTCTTATTCATAGTATTACGGCAATATTGACATATTTCTCTCATGGGCATGAAAGTGCAGAGAAGATGAAGATGAATGCAATTTCAAACAACATTTCAATACCAATTCAGACCCATCACAACTCTCAAATGTCATTTTTGCTCAGTTCTGTATGTGAAAACAGTTGCTTTAATGAAGAAGGTTGAATGCAAAATGTTATTATTCTACAAAAATGTTATGTTTCAACTTATATAGAAGGAAGAATTTGAAAAAAAGTTGATTGTTGAGAGAGAGAATATAACCTTTTATGGAAATGGAAAGGTGTAATATTATGAAAACTGTAAAAATGCATTAAAAACTACAAAATTGAAAGTAAAAAAAAAGCTGAATAGTAATAACTAAACATTGAATACAGGAAACGTCAACAATATTGAACAATTCACTACCGTTAATAGAAACATATATTATTCATAAAAACAACTATTATTCATAAAAACTTGAAAAAAATAATTAAAAACTTTACCAAGAACTATCCCCTATTTTCTAGCATCACTAATACACCTCTTTTACTACTACATAATTTGCACTATCCCGTTATAAAAACGGCGTTGTTCATCCTTGCGGACTATGTACTACCGCCATATCTCAAGGACACATCAACTGACAACCACCGAGGTCACTTTCAGCATAAGGGTTATTTATTGTTAATTTTAGTATGACATTGGAGTTGCATAGCCCTTTTGTTGGGCAAACCTGACAACCATCTATTGGAATTGCTCATCTCAAGTAACACTGATATGCAACCGTCCATTTTGAACTTAGTGTGATATCGTCCACTTGGAGTCAAGCCCACTATACAATAATGGTGTCCTTCATACTCGTGTACCATGCATTGTCACCACATGTGTAGGACATGTCACCTGACAACCAACCTTGATCATTTTTTACACAAAGGCATGCTATCCATTTTCAATGGCACATTAGATGGCTTCCAAATTGGGCACACACAGTCTCTATCTCGAACACAACCATGACTCAAATACTACTAGTTGGAATTGCATAGCTCACCTCAACTGATATAAGTATGATATTGTCTGTTTTGAGTCAATCCTACAGGATTTTTATATTGAGTCCAATTCCAAAAGATCTCATACTGATGTAATGGGTTTATCACTGATATAGTGATCAATTATTCTTTGTAAGTCCAACATGAGACTTGGATTGATCAAGCAAAGTTCGTGTCTCCATACTCGACATTAAAAAAAATCTCTTAAGACTCTAACATCTTTGTTCTAATGAGTTCCAATTTTTGGGTAAGAATTTTCAAATACTTCTCGTAAGTCCTATATTAGTCCATTTTGTGGTGATTACAATGTTAAAATACAACTTTTGAAGGGATGTATTTTCAAATAAAATTATAGAAAATTTGGAGATTTAAAGGAAGATCCAAGTACAAATAACAAATTTTCTATTAGGAGCAAATGATAACTAAATTAATGATTGCGGATTCAAATCTCGCGAGGGAAAGAATCAGGTCTTTTTAATTTAGGGGTTAACATTTCCCTCATATTTCATGAATGTAGCGAAAAAGAAAAAGCAATCATACCTAAAAAACACAATCATCGTTTTCACTAGATCAAAGGTTCATTTCCAAGTTTCCAACCGAAAGGAGTTAAGTGAGAGTACGTACAGTGGGAACTCGGAGCAGACTATATTAAATATTGAAAGTGAACCGAGATCAAAACTTTCATAGTGGGGATTCGGAGCGGGCTGCATTTAATGCGCCTTTCCCTCCGACTTTGTAAATCAAGCCCGCCTCAATTTAGGAAAATGGCAGAGGCACATGGCTGTTGGGCCCGCATGTTCTTTGGTCTATGGCAGCCCCTGGTTGGGACACTTGGTTCAATCATTTGGTGCCACCTGTCCCAACTAAAAATTTAAAAAATTGACTTTTTAAATTAAAAATTAATTTCTATCATTTTAAAATTTGAAAAAATATCTTTAAAATTTTAGAATAATTTTTAAAATAATTGAAATTAAATTTTGATTCTTTTTTAAAGTTGAAATTACATTCTTTGGAAAAATATATGGTTATTTTTAATTTTGGTTCATAAAATAAAATTTTAAAAATTAAAATTAATTTCAAAAATTAAATTTGAAAAACCAAAATCCAATTCAAAAAATATAAGTACATTATGAAATTTCACATTTTGTTATGCAAATTTATTTAAATTAAATATTGAATGTAAAATTAATGAGTAACATAGAGAAAATCAAGTGGGGTTGTTGGAGTGGTTTGAACCACTGTGAAAAGAAAAATTAAGTAATTTCTTTGTGATTTCAGATAATGAGGTGGAAGAGAGAAATTAATTATTTAATAAATTGAAATTGCAATACCATACTCAAAGCGATTTTATCATTGTACATGTTCTGAAAGTGAAATGTGACACAACCCACTTCTCCTTGTGGGCCTTCAGTTTGATTCACGTTTTAATGAACATTTAATTCAATACTTCCTCCGTCCAACTTAATTCTACACACTTTAATTTTCGTCAATTGATTAAAAAAAAGTTTGATTATTGATATTTATAATTGTGTATAAATATAATTTATGAAAAATTATTATTTTAATAATTCATGCTATTATGTATCTAACAAAATCACATACAATAATATCCTAACTTATTTATCGATTCAATTATAATGTTTTTCTTTTGTGTAAATAATATAAACGTTTTCTTTCATTTTGGTCCCTGCTGGTCTTTCTTGTTTATATTGTAAGCTTTCTTAGACCCTTTTTTTCCTGCTGCCTTTTGTTTTAATTGTTTTACTTGTAACAGTTTCCTTTGACTCAATATTTTCCAACCGTAATTTCTGGAACTCCGACAAATTCCTGCAGTTTCTGACAGAATTGCAGACGGTGATGGGACTGCTGAATCGAATTATTGTTTACTGAATGATGGGACGCCTCGTGTGGGAGTGTTTCAACTTTATTTATTCTTTTCCGTCGATGCACTCTGGGTCTCTCTTCGCTGGTGTCGTTCAATTCATTCTTCTCTTTCATGGGTATTGTGATACATTTTGATTTGTTTGATATAATTATTTTTCCAAACTCAGTACAATCTGATTCTAAAAACCGTATTGTTTCCAGGTTCCTACCGCAGACTCGACTCAATTCGTATAATTGGTGCTCTATGAGAGGTGCGTGGTGATGGTTGATCAAATTATTTTTCTTGCTGAGCTAAACATGTATGGCCCGAACACCTGTTATTTGTTGAGTGTGTTTTTTTGTACCTCCGAAAACTTTATAGCTGCTAATGTTGGAAGTTGTATGCGAATGTTGAAAACTTTATAGGAAAAAATGCTAAAGATACTTGATGATTGGAGCAGTGTGTATGTTTTTCATAAAGGTTTTGTTAAGGAAATAGAAACTTTTTCCTTGTGGGAAAGGTTATAGATGGTAGTTACCTTATAGAATTAGTTATAAATGGTAATTTCCTTATAGACTTAGAATCCTATTACCGTTAGACTTTGGATTATTGTAACCCTATATATTGTAACCATCATCATTGATGAGAGGTGTCATTGATGTAATATCAATGCACCATTAGTAAATACGTTCAAATTTTATCGTATTGGGTTGATGAAATTGAAGCAACCTTGCAAAAAAGATAGAAGTATGTCAATATATAAGAAACTATAAAAAGACAAAATGGGTCAAATATAGTAAAACGTGGGAATTAATTATGAATTCTTTGTTTTAATTTTATCGTTTCTTAATTATCATTAATCATGTTCAAGATGAATTTTTTCCTTTATAATTTATTATGTTGAATTAATTTGAATAGCATACTTGAATCTAAATACAGATCAAAATTTTGTTTTATATATTTTTTGCATTATTCTGACACCAAAAAGTATACTTCCCCTGTCTCCTATAAGTGTCTTAGTTGACGTATTTTGTGTCTCTTTAGCATATAGGTACAGTAAAAAAATTTAACAAATATAAACAGCATGACCAACGATGGCCCGCCCTAATTCTACTCCAAAAATTCAAACTTCTAATCAACCACAGCAAGAGCTGCTAACAAGCTTACAAGGCCACGCTAAACTTAGTAAGAAGATATCATAACTGATTGATCATGGTTTTCTGCTTTTTTGGCTTCTTGCAAAAGCTGAAATTGCGGAACCCTAACCCCATTGTCTACATAACAAAAGCAACAAGCTCTCTCCTTCATTCACCACGAATAACCGAATGACGATGAAAAAAGGATGCCCCTTTCTTGTTCCGACAAGGGATTCATTAATTGCTCGGTCAAAATTTCCACCACTTACAGTAGCCACGAAGCTATAAGGATGGAAATTCAAAGGAAAAAAGGGTTTCCTTCGAAGAGGTGCTTAATCAGACTTGTGTCTGCTTCCTTTTCTATGATGGATAAGGCTGTTCTAATTAAAGAGGCATCGAAATACGAATCAACAAAAATATAATACTCCTTCCGTACCATTATAAATTGCACACTTTGACTTTTATCAGTTGACTTGATTTTTTGGGATAACTAAAACTTGTGAAAAGTTAATATTTTGAAAATATATGTTATAACGAATCTAACAAGGTATCACATGGTATGATTTATATTTATATATCAATTCAATTTTATGGTCAAAGTTAAGAAATTTTTATTAAATAAATTAATAATTAAATTACAAATTAAAATGGGACGGAGGTAGTAAGGTTGTTGTGTTATCGGAATAAAATTCTAACTAGTTCCACCAAATCAGTTAGAAGATAAATACATAAATATCCCACTTTGTAATTAAATATGCCATGGTCTCATTTGTCAAAACCTACAAAATGGGCGAAGAAGTTGAGCAAGGACATTTTCGAGAACTCACATTTCGCCGCAACGCCAACTAGCTGTGCCCTAAGCCGTTGCACGATTCTATCAAATTTGATGAGCTCTCTATGCGTTAGTGGCAGTACATTGTACCAAAGGTAATGTAAAACCTAAAATAGGGTTTAGAAAAACATTGGCGATGAAAAAGTCACTTGCAGCATACGCAACATTGGCGGAGGCTCTCGCTTTGGTGGAAGTTGTCTGCAGGGCGATCGAAGTGAAGGAAAATGCTTGCATACTTGGAGATGCACTTGGAGTTGTACGTATGGTCAGAGGTGAGATGGAGTCATCCCTCTCATGCGCAGACACAATCAATCAACTACATTTTTTGTTGGAGGAATCAGGCATAGATCCACCCTTTTGGATACCTCATGATAGAAATATTCTCGCTCACTCGATTGCTAGTTTTACGAAATCGAGCTAGTCACTCAGCATTGTACGAGATTCTCCACCAAATTGTTTCTTATTAGACTATACTGGACGTTTCTAGTAATATGAAATGATACTATTTATTTTTAAAAAATAAAAGTGAAACATTACTAATACATGCATACAATAATAAAACATTCAGTTTAGCTCATATAAGGCCATGGGTCACATTCGTGCAAATGTTGTACAAAATTAATTTATAAGTTGTGTTAAAAATTTAGGTAGCACGTTAATTATTTATATAATCACACGTGGGTCACATTCATGCATGTATTGTACAATGTTTATTTATTAGTTCTTTTACAAATGTAGTTAGCACTTTAATTATCAAAATTATTGATCTCTTCATCAGATGTTCGCTGAGCGTGCAAAATATTTGTCAAAAGTGATTTCCAGTTCCTAAAGTTGTGCATCCTCCAATATCATTGTCCTATGAGTTCTTCAGCTCAGCAAGCTTGATATTCCCCTCAAGGTTCTTACACGTGAATTCAAATCCCTCTTGCTGATGCCCATACATCTTGGCCTTTGCTTCAAGTATCGCATCTATATATATTAATGTTCCCTCATTTTCTAAATTACTGGTTCATTCGCTGCAACAACTGCCCTGCGATGGTTCATGATGCATTTCTAAGGCTCACAAAAACCTCACTCTATCAGCTTAGCGCCCATCTCCGCTTTTGTGTGCTTTACTTGCTCTAGCTCGTGCTTCATGTTTTTCGACTCCCCTGAGAAAGCTAACATTTTTAGTGCCACCCACGTGGATCTGGTGATGCAGTTTGTGGCGGCGACTAAAATATCCTCCAGCTCCTTAAGGGAAATAGCTCAAGAACGCAAGAGACGATTCGAGGTATTGGCTGACGTGGCGGCTGAGGGTTGAAAGAAAGCTGCTAGAGCATTGGAGCTACTAGTACGATGGGAGCCGAATGAAAATGGATATGGTGGTGATGAAGAAGATGGAGGCATGGCGGATGAGGATGAGGATGAGGATGAAGGAATTACCGATTAAGTTATCGTGCAAATAAAATAACACAGGGCAAAAAAATTTCCCACGGTTATAATAGTAGCTGGAGTATGTGAGGATAATATGTTGATCCTTCACATAGGAAAATGATAATAGTATGTGGATTCAACATTACTAAGATTATTGGGAAAATTAATTTATAAGTTGTGATAAAATTTTATTTAGCACGTTAATTATTTATATAATCATAAGCTGATCCCATTCGTGTATACATTGTACAAAGTTGATTTATAAGTTATTTTACAAATTTAGTTAGCACTTTAATTATCTAAATTATTGATCTCTTCATCAGATGTTAAAGGAGCGAGTAAAATATTTGTCAAAAGTGTCTTGCTGAATTCTTCCTGATCACATGACGTGAACTACCACTTGTTTCAAAAAAAGAGAAACTAAATCAAAATGCATTGCAATTCGTTTAAAATTATAAAAATAAATAAAAATGCAACATGATCATTTGAATGTATTGATGTCAACATATTATCATTTCATCAGGTAAAAAGGTGGAAAATATTAGAAAAGGGACACCAAACTAAGCAAAGGAGCACAAATAAGTTATTTGAATGATAAATTTAACTCCGATGGTATGTCGTACCGACTACAGACATCCTTCACCACCGAGTTTTCCACCTTGCTAATGCTGGCGTCGATGACGAACAAGAGAGGGAACGAGTATCGCATCGCTGTGCACACCTTCCACGCACTGTCCTCCCGTAGTCGTCGAGGTTCCGAAAGTGTGCACGGGAGAGGGCTAGAACGCCAATCTCCTCCTCGTCTATGTCAGAGCTGCGGAAAGATGTTGATCCTCACCACGTGAACGGGTCACCGGCAAGGTTGCGGTTCTGGCTGGGAACCTGAATTTAAATTTTTTATGAAAGAAGAAAAAATGTTAATTAGGAACCAAATATTTAAAAATTAAATTATCAATTTATATAGAGAAACTTATAAAGAGAAAACGTACATGTGTATGATAGGCTGGAAGCCTCCCACCACCGTTTTATCTTCGATCATGCAATGAATTATATTCTCGAATATAATGAACAAAAATGGCATGCACAAATAGGATGGAATATAACAAAATAATTGATAAGCTAGTACAAATATAAAATGTGTCATTCTAGCTAACTAATACGTCATTTAATAATAATTTAATTAAAATTTGATAATAACGAATCTAGAAAAGATATACAAAAATATAACAGTCATTGTACCTAGTTATCATATTTGTACATGTTATCATCTTCTCAAACAACATAATATACTAACTCACTGTGCTAAAATTGTAACTTGAAACATTCATGTACTGTACAGGTTTGGTTTTAGGTTCATTTTTTACCGCCAAACTAAAAGTGGTCAGACGATCCCTAGCTTAATTAATAAATACCTTGGCGAGCCCCTCTCATTCCCTTCTAATTAATTCATTAAATAGATTATGAACGATTTTGTTCATAATTTAGGATGAAAATATTGTATTAATTATATTGTTTTCAACACTAAAATTAACTGTTGATCCTCACCACGCTGCCGAACAGGGTAGCGCCGCCGCCAATGGCATCGACCGGGGTAGAGAAGGAGTATGTATGTTCTTCTGTAGTAGAGACGGAGAGACTATTTACAATTTGTGCTATGAATAATATGATTACAAAAAAAATTAAAAAATTAAGCATATAACATGAAAGGTTTTTTAGAAAGATGGAATTGAATTTCTGTGATAAATTAGAATTATTGTTCGTTTCTGATCCAATTAGATGATTTTACAAGTAACTTGCACATAAAAGGGTTTAAAGAAAGATATTGGATGGCTGTTCTATACTAATAAGGATTTTTAAACTCAAACTGACAAAGGACAAACAAAATATATTTGAAAACCCTAGGTTGCACGTGACTTGTACCCAAGTCAAAAGGTTTAGCGACAACTAAAATGTGTTTTCGAATTCATGGAAATCATTCATCTCATAAATATTATCGATTATAACACAATAAACATTAATTTCTGACAGTATGATTGATTCTCCTACTTAACACTCTTGAAATGTTTAACATTGGCCTACTAACGTATGTGCAATTTAATATACAATAATATGACAAATATGTTATGCCAAGTTTAACACACGTTGCAAAAGCGATTTGTGAGTATTTCTAAAACTCTATGAAATTGAACTTGACATTTTATTAATTGATTTAGGAGTTAGCGGTATTTTTAGTACCAATCATAAATTTCTTTTTTACTAATAGTGCACGCACGTCATAATTGCCCAATGACCTAGTTTCAATTTTACGTGTATAATCATTTAGTTCAACTTGTTTCTCATTGCACATACATTGTCTATTTTTAATATATTCCAAAGAAAAATTGAGGGTGGAAAATAGATGGATTGGGTAGGCTTTTATTACTAGGGATTAAAGGGTTAAATGGGTAGATGCCTATTATCTTTATTGAAGTGCGTTGGCTCACTGGGTGGGGCTAAGGATTACTCTTGATACCCTAAACCTAATCAAATTGGTGATAGGTCGGAATTTGGTATACAAGTCTGGTTGTGGGGTTTTTGAGATCTGAACAACGTGGATGTAGTTCACAGATGGCTCAAATATTCCGCATTCAGAAAGTTTAAAACAAAAGCAATCACATCATCTTTAACAATATGCTAATTTTTTTGGAAAAATAGGGCTCATTTCCTCTAGTCCCAAGTATTTAAATGGATGCATATGCTTTACTGACTTCGTCACATCTGTATATGGACGGATGAGGGCTTCAGCCACGTCACCACTGATCCATGGATGAATGTGCTTAACAACTTGCTGCATGATCTATATCGAAGGCTCAGATGAAGTGAAAAGACTTCAGAAATAATCCGTTATTATGCGCTCAATGCTAGCCTTGTCAGTCTTATACAAGCACAAACAAATGTAAATCACCCTTCTTTCAAAAACCACATAAACAGCAAGGTGAGCAGCATACCTTTGCTAGACAGTCTTTCCCTCAAGAACATCCAAAGGAGAGAAAAAAATCCATGCTTAGGGAAGAGTTTAGTGTGTCAAACTAACCTTGTCTATCTAGCTCAGAGACTGAAGTAAGTCTATTTGAGCAACGACTCAACCTTATAAAATAAATTTTATATAAGGTTAAAATTTTAAAATATGGTAACCAAACAATTTTGCCAGTTTTGAATAATAAGGGTTTCTTTTGAAGCCGTAAAAAAGAAAGAAAACAAAGTGAATTGGAGTAGATCCTATTACATGCATACAATCATAAAATATTTAGTTTAGTTCATTAAACCATGTGGCTCTAATTCGTGCAAATATCGTACGAAATTGATATGTAAATTATTTCCTAAATGTACTAGCACATTAATTACTTGTTCAAATTACTGAACTCTAGTCTGTTGTATATTTAGTCTTTCGGCACGTGTATATATTTAAAATAAATTAAGATATAATAGTCTAGTGGGTAATCAACACATTAACTTGCACAATAGTTGTACGATCGATATTTCACTATGTTGTGCGGTGTTTGGGTGATGTCGACTGACATGAAAAGATAAAATCAAATTTTAACCATTATATCAAGAAGATTATAATTAAATAATTAAGAAGTTACTGAACAACAATATAAATTTACATACTCCCTCTGTTTTGTTTATATTGGCACCCTTTTTTTCACATTCTCCCATGTCATGTTTGACCACCGATAACTTT
>JAUOBV010213456.1:0-11817 GCA_032360425.1 Rubia occidens
TAAATCGGGTTTCGGGTTGAATCGGTCGTTTCGGTACGTGTCGGGTTTCGGGTTCGGGTCAGAGACTGACAGCTCTAATCATAATCCACTTCAAAGCAACACATCACTAGCTACCCAGCAAAAATACGTGGAGGGCCTAACGAAAGTGACAAGTAAAGTAAGGGGGTTTTAATGTAATTTCATTTCCATAATATCCTCCCGCGTCATGCTTGATTTTGGAAACTGAAACACCTAGCAAGGTTTAAAGTGTCCAGTTTAAACCGAAACTAGACGTCGTCATTTTGATCCAAAACACCAAAATCATCATATAACATTGTTTGTAACTAGTAGAGCAATGTGGCGATATCACTTATACTATGTGTTCCTCTACTTTTTGTCATCTTTTTTCACCAGATTTTGTAAGTCTTGCTTGATCTTTAAGCATCTCTTTGCCACCATGGGTAAATCGAGTGTTAAAAAGAGATTACATGCTAAGAGGATCATATATAGAGTTCATAATACTCCTACAAAGGATCTTTCAGTTTCAAAAACAATAACTGAAAGCATGGGAATGAAAGCTGTTTTGGAGGATCTGCCACAATGAGATCAAAACATGGATGATGATAAAAGACGTGTAGCTGGAAAAGCTAAAGCAGGTGAAGTACAGATGGATGAAGATATGGTCACTCCAATCAGATCTGGTGGATTTCCTATTAACCACACAGCTGGAAAGGACAAGGACTGTGCTAAGGGAAATAAAGTGAGATATGGATGCAATGATGGTCCTGAAGAGGGTGGATCTTCAAAATCTACCACTCTTAAGCCCATGAAACAACTCTCATGGGGATAGATCCATGCTACCTGAAGACATAGATGCATCTCAACCATGGAACAAGCTCTTTGAAGATAAGCAGGAGGACGAGGTAAGATTCTATAAACCTCTGGAGCTTGATGGGTTGGTTATGGGGAAAATTAAAAAAAGATGATGTCTTAGAAAGTGGGAATCCACAGTTGTTTGCAAAATCCTTGGAGGATTTCCTTCATTCACAGTAATGGATGGATTCTTTAGAAAGATATGGAGGCAGTTTACTGTTGTCAAAGTTTGGATGGTTTCAGCTAGAGTTTTCATGGTAAAATTTGCTTTGAAAACTCAGAGGGATCAGGTTCTACAGAAAGGTGTCATTTTTTTTATAACAAGCCTGTTATAGTTTAGGAATGGATTCAAAACATGGATATTAGCATTCCCAAGAAAGTTCCAGTCTGGTTTAAGCTTCCCAATATGGATGTGGTGTACTGGAAACCCAAGCTTCTTGGTATTATCCTCAGCCCAATTAGGGATCCCCTACAACTAGACAAAGCCACTAGAGAATTGGAGAGGCTAAACTATGCAAGAGTGCTAGTAAATGTGGAGATATGGAAGATGATTCCTAACTCTATCCCTTTCCTGGAGAAGAATGATGTCATACAATAGCAAGAAGTGATTTGTGAATGGATGTCTACCAAGTGTAACTTCTGTTCTATGATAGGACATGAAGAGATAAAATGCATAAAAAAGAGATAGTGAGGTCTATTCCTCACAAGGTCTATATCCCTGTAAATAGGTCGATTGTGAAGATTCAGGAACAACCAGAGATGAAAGTAGTGGAGGTTTCTGCAACTGTTATGAAAATTGAAGAGGATTATGAGGAAGAGAAATATGAGAGGCTCATACCTCTTACTAAGAAGAAACAGATGGATAATGCAAGAATCTCAAACAGTCAACAACCACAAGAAAGTGGAAATTGCAGTTCAGATCACAGTGCAGAAGGAAGTGAAAGTGGAGGTGATGTGTTCAATCTGTTATCTGAGCCCCCCTGATGACATCTAATATACTGGCATGAAATTTAATAGATGTAAATAGTGAGATCAAACAAAAACAGTACAGAGAGTTTTGTTTACTTAATCAAACACGCTTTGGGGGGGGGGTTTCTGAACAAAGGTAAAAAAGATAGTGCACAAAAAATATGGAGGAAGTTTGGCCTGAACAGGGAGTTGGAAACTAACAGCTCTATTGTGGATAATGGGAGGATATGGGTAGCATGAAGGAAGGATTATTTTTGGGTCAAAACCATTAGTAAGTGAGATTAATGGATAGATGTTGAATGTGTCCTGAAAGAGCTGAATATGGTGGTTTATATCACCTTAGTGTATGGCTTTATCAAGCATGAGGAAAGATGAAGCTTATGGAATTATTTGGGGCATGTTGTCCATGATGATAAGCCATGGTTAGAAGTAGGGGATTTCAACACCCCTCTTACACTTGATGACGGGATTGGAGGTACACCAGTGCAACAATATGAGATTGATGAGTTTCAGCAACTTCTTATAAAACAGCAGATGTGTGAACTAAAGACAATAGGGCCAATGTATACTTTGAGTAACAGGGGAGGAGGGGAAGATAGAATTTACAAGAAGCTAGATATGGCTTTGGTGAATGCATAATGGTTGGCCAAATTGACAGATTCAGATTGTTCAATCAAAATTAATGGAACATCTGATCATTTACCATTGTTGATCCATCTGCAAAAGCTTCAGGAGAAGCTGAGAAAGCTTTTCAAGTTCTTTAACATGTGGACACTATCTTCACAATTCTAAATACAGTTAAACATGTTTGTTGGGGATTTGGAGAGATTCACAATCTAGTTGATCTATTTCATAAGTTGAAGATGCTGGAAAGGCCATTGCAACAAATTAACAAAAGAGAGTTTGCTGACATTGAAAAGAAACCCAAAGAAGCAAAACTGAATTGGGAGGAAGCATAGGTGAAATTGATGTTAGATCCATAATCTCAGCTGAATCAGGAAGTGGAGACTTTGGCCTTGAAAGAGGCAAAAAAGTTATTGGAGGCAGAATGCATGTTTTTGAAGCAAAAAGAAAAGATCAATTGGCTGAAGGAAGGTGACAGACCTACAAGATTGTTTTACTTAGATTTAAAATCCAGAGAGTATTCAACCATATTGTTACCTTGACTGATAGCTCCAGAATCATACAAGGTAAGGATAGTATTGAGTCTCGCCTAACTCATTTCTTTCAGAATCATTTGGGGAAGAATATAGAACTTGAGCAAGACATAAATCTAGAGGGGGCAAATAAAGGATCAGTTCTGACAATTCAGCAACAGGTTAACCTGATTAAGCCTGTTTCAGAAAAGGAAATATACAAAGCTTTAAGAGGTATTAAATCCAACGAAAGCACTGGTCAAGATGATTATTCCAGTATTTTCTCTAAGGAGACCCGGTCTATTATTGAGGGGAGTATTTTTGAAGCGATCCAGGGATTCTTCAAGGATGATAAAGTCCCAGATGATTACAGGCCAATAGCATGTTGTTCAATCATCTATAAAATGGTCACAAAGATACTATGTGAAAGAATGGGGGAAGTCTTGCATGATCTGGCGACTAATAATCAAAGTGCCTTTGTCAAAGGCAGGAAAATTTCTCACAATATACTAAACTAAATATAACACACATGGAGATTGCCTAGTAAAAATCAAAATTATTTCATTTATTCAATTCCTGAATTCGTGTCACCAACCAATATCATGAAATTGAAGGTCCTCAAACACCTCTAGCCTCTCCCCTAAGACCATCTTTATCCACAACCCAACCTAACCTACTTTCTCTTATTTTTAATAATTGCTCACATATTCACATCAGCAATCCATTATATAATCAAAATTTATTCTTTTCACAGTTTATCAACAACCCATCCCAACTCAACTTTTATACTTATTTTATCATTTTGTGAATATATAAAATAATAATTAATTATTAAATTTAAATTATTGCTAAATTAATATATGAAAAATACATAAAAACATAGGGAAAAACAAGTACTTAAAAAGAGCTGTGAATACGAATTATTTTTAAAATTTGAAATTTCTTCGTAATTAGGAAAAACACTGTTTTTTTTATCTATGTGAGAGAATGTTACTTTCAAAAAATTAATTTAAAATAATATAAATGATTTAGTAATTGTAAAATAAGAAGATGACTTACAAGTTGAGAAACGAGAGAATTTGAATTTGTGCACTGAAATATCATAAAAATATACTCTATTTGTGGATAGAGTTTTTTTTATAAACATTAGGAAAAAATTGGAAAATAATTAAAGAAAAAAATCATTATTAACATAAGAACAAATTTTAAAATGAAAGTATATAAAAAGAGTCAGTCTCTTGAAAGATAGTCTTTCCATAAGCCATGGAAAGACCAAAGTTTAAAGTGCAAATTAGAAGAAATGAAGATAAAAAATTTGGGTTGCATGGATCGGTTATAAAATTTATAGCAACTTCACGTTGCATAATGTTTTTTAATATTTAATATTTAAAATTTTACCTTTTATTATTTTAATTAAACCTCATCTTTCCCAATAATTTACCATAATAATATGATTTTGTTTATAGATTTTAATTTTTATGATTTTTGAAAATGATTATTCCAAGATTAGAATTATTTAATTCTTAAATGTTCCATAAAATTATGATTTTAAAGTAGATTTTATTTATAAAAATATTTCATCAATATTCTTGAAGTTTAGAGTTGATTTAATTCTAATAAAAAAATTTAAATCATTATTATTGTCATAATTTATTTTTTACACTAAATTCCAACAACTATTTATTATTTTTCAATGGATTATTCAAAAAAATTAAAAATTTATCCATTAATTTTACTTACATTTTGTACATAACTTATATTTACTTTTAAATACACAGTATTCAATAAATTTAATTTAATAATTACTGTTTAATTATCAACATATTTCATATTTTTATCTCTTTATTTTTACAACGTAAAATTTTCTTACAGACATGTTCATATATATATATATTATTTTCATTTAAATATTCAATACTTAATTATTATACATCAACAAATTTTGAGTTAATTTTTTTTTGAATTTTCTGAAATAAGTTTAAATAATATTTATAAATATATAAATTTACTCTACTACATCGTGTATAATTCTCATATATATATATATATGATAAAATTGTATTAGTTATTAAAATTATAAATTATACTATGTTAATTGTTTTCCTTCATAAATCTGTGCATCGGCATGAGCATTATCTAGTTTCTTTCAATCTCTATCTTCCAACTCACCCTTAGAAACCACTTAATAGACCACCTTTTTTCCTTCACATTGGTAAGAGACTACTCTCTACTATTTATGGATCCAACTTGAGTTTTTCTATCATACTCATTAATTTTACCATTAACAATAATCTAAATAAATTTATCCACCAAAATAGTTTGAATGTGAAATTTAATAATAGATTATAATATTTAAAATTTATTTTTTCCAAAAATTATTAAATAATTCTTTTTTTCTTGAGTATATCGTCTTCGTTGTAAAAAAATAAAAATAAATTAAATTTTTCAAGAATTTTTTTAAATAAAAATAATTAATAAGATAAATTCATTTTTTTAATATTATAAAAAATATTACATTAGCAAAAATCAATTATAACTACAAGAAAAATTACATAAAATACTTAATTAATAAAATATTGATCTAGTCCGACCAATTATTACAATTTAAAAATTAAATGTTGATCCAGTCTGGCCAATTATTACAAATAGAAAACCAAAAAAATTGATTTAGTCTGACCAATTATTACTAAAAGAAAATAATTTTAAAATAAAAACAAAAAATGGATGACAAAACCATATCGACATCCTAATTTTGACCACCCAAATATTAGTAAAGATGTTCCGTAAGGTTGTTTTTCAATTGGTCATTTTTACCTAAGTTGTGTATTTCCCTCCAATTTTTTCTAAAAGTCGGTAGATCAGCCTGATGCGCTGCGTTATAATGCCATGAAGAGTCATCAATTTGGTCATAATCACCTGGTTGAACCTGTAACCCATAGGCATCTCTTTCATCTTCGACTATCATGTTGTGCAGTATGATACAAGCTATCATAATATCACCCAACGTTTCTATATTATAGTATCGCGGTGGGTTGCAGTCATGGAGAACCCGGCTTGTAAAATACTAAAAACACGTTCGACGTCTTTCCACTAGCTCTCTTGACGTTTTGTGAAAAGTTGTTTCTTGGGATCATTCAGAGCCATATATGCGGGCATGAAGGTCATCCACTTCAGATAGATTCCATCTATAAGATAGTGCCCTTGATCGTAGTTGCGACCATTGACTTCATAAGGAAAACGTGGTACCCTTCCTTCACATACGTCATCATACAATGATGACTTGTCTATGATGTTGATATCATTTTTTGAGTAGCCATACCAAAAAATGCATGCCAGATTCATGTATCATATGAGGCCACTACTTCCAAAATAATTTAGGCACGTCCACTTCTACCCTGAAACTGACATTTCCAACCCACTGGACAATTTTTCCATTCTCAATGCATGCAATCAATACTTTCTAGCATACATGGAAATTCACGTCCACAAGCTACATGAATCAGGCGTGCCATATCTTTTTGATTTGTTGTTCGGATGCATGTTAGATGGTACACGACAATTATTGTTTTCACAAAATGACACACCATTTCTCTGACCGTTGTTTAGCTCATATGTAAGCATTCATTCAGTTGGTCGAATGCACAACCATATGCCAAATGGAGCATGGCCACCTTGCACTTGTGGAGTGGCAAAAATCCTTCATAACTGCAAGCATTAGGCCTTTGTACGAAGTATGAATCGTGGTTAGTGACATCTTCGAGTCTACGTTGGAAAACATTTCTTCTCATACGAAACCTAGTACAAAGATTTTGATCGTCGTACATTCTTTCAGGATGTTGAGCAAAATATTGTCTATGGAGAACTTCTTGTACTCAGCCACGGTCTCTCTTAATATGATTTCTAGTTTTCTTCAGTAAGGTTGGAGAAGTTTGAGCAGTCTCATCCTCAATGGCTGCGTACCATTTTCTTGCCATAGCTGGCAAATTCAAGACAGAGTTAAGCATCTCTGAATCAGTTTTGGGTAAGAAACAAGGAACATAATAGGTTGCTGGGTTTGATGATTTTCCAAAGTGAAAATCATCATCGTTTTTTGGAAAATTAGAGGAAGACATGGTTATGTAGAAGAAATAAGGTAATCAAGTTAGGGTTAAAATGGAAGGTAAACGAATGTCTTATTTATATAGAACCATGAAATTTGAAAAACACATTAATTTTATCTAGCAGAATCTTTGAAATGATGAATGAATAATGGATAGGACGTGTCAATGACAACCCCATTAATTTTATCTAGTGGAATCTTTGAGATGATGAATGAATTCAGCCCACATGAATAGATGAGACGTGTCAAGGCAATGGGAGTGCTTTGGTTAAGAACAAAGGGAGTGGTGTGTCTAAGGATGCTGATATTAGGGATAAATAGAGGGTTGATTTAGGTGTTGATAACTATGGTCATATTCCACATATTACTCTTTTTGAGGAAATGATAAAACTGATTAATAGAGTGATCAGTTTAAAATGTGCTTTGTTATGTATGTGATGTGTGCTTTCTTGGCCGCGACTACGAGAAATATGGTAGACATGAAGCATGTGGGTGCTTTAGAAAATGTTGGAACAATATAGCATCGTGATTGGTGTGGATTAGTGCTGGATCGTTTATGTGAGGGTGTTGGCAGTTTTAAATCAGGCAACAAAAATGTGTCGTCTGTTGGTGGCTGTGTGTTTGTTCCGTTGCTGGCATGTACTTACAAGTTTCCCTTTAGAGGTCAGTCTGACCCTATTAGATTGTCATTTTACATCCATTGGTCAAATAAATCTTTGTTGAAGAAGGTTCATTTTCTTGAGAAGATGGGGTATGATAGAGGAGTTATAGTTGGGGGGGGGGGTATCCTATGAGCAAGGATGGTAGGCTCAAAAAAAAAGTATGAGCTAGGAATATGAGGGAATTCGCACTGAAATGTTGGTTCTGAGGGTTTTCCTACTCTTAATGTTAGTTCTGATGGCCTTGCTCAAGAGCCAGGAATTTCATATCGGACCAATCAGGCTATTGATAAAGTTGCTAATAATGCAAGTCTTTTTTGTCTTTTTTAAATTTTTTCTTCTTATTTAAATCTAGTGCATGTTTTTTAAATTAAAACTTATGATAGTTGTAATTAAAATAGTGTTGTTTTTAGTTCATATTGTTTTTTTTGTAAGTTTCAGATTGTTTGTTGGACTGGTTTTTGTGCATTTTTCTCAACCTGTTCATAAGGCCTGTCTCATTTTCAAACGAGGCATGAAGGTTATTACGTGATTTTTGGTGCATAACCTTGAGAAAGAAAATGCTAGTTCCATTGCACAACCACAACCACAACAAGAAGCCTCAAATGAAGTTTATGAGCATGTCATGACCATTAAGGAAGGTATGGAAGACTTGAGGACACATGAGTTGGTGGATATCATGGTTGAAGAATTCATGAGGAAAACTCGTTCCTAGATTCCTACATTCTTCCTTGGGATTGATGGAACTGAAGATCTGTAGCTTTGATGTTGTAGAATTATTTTGATGTCTTTGAATTGTTTATGGATGATTTGTATCCATTCCTCGATTCCTACATTCTTCCTTGAGATTGATAGAATTGAATATCTATAGCTTTGATGTTGAAGAATTATTTTGATGTTTTCGAATTGTTTTTGGATGATTAGTATTTCATGGATTGTAATTAGCTTATTTTGAAACTGGTTGTTGGTTTATGGTTGAAACAATGTTCTGGATGTTATGGTTCATTGGTTAAGTGACTTTGAAATGATGTCATGATTTAGTGAACTTATAGGAAAACAAATGCAATTGATTTGTTAATAAATTATAGTTGTAAGCCAAGTAATACTATATCTAATAAATGATTTCATATCACTGAAATTATGTGAAACAAATGCAAGCCGCTTAACAAATGTTGGTTTTTGGGCAAGGAAAACAAATGCAAGTTATAAGTTAATTTCTAAGCCAATGAATAAAACATGTTATTTGTAATATTCAGTGCAATATAATCTTTAATTTAAAGAAAAACAAATACAATATATATAGATAAATAAATGCAACATGTATCCTAAATAATCATACTTTTACATTGTCTTCACATCTGGTGTTTTTGTGCCAAATTCAGTAGTTTTCTTTTGTGGTTTTTTCTTTTCCAAGCTTGACTTCAACCTTTTTCTCTTCCTTTTGTCTTCACTTGGGCTGGATCAAGTATCTTAGGTGCACTTGTTATTGTGGAGTTACATTGGCTACTTGTGTCTGATTGTTCAATAACATTGGTCTTTGAAGCCAACGATTATTCTATTCTTGTTGAACATGTGCCAAACATTTCTTCAAGAATTCTTCTATTTTATGATTTTTCTTTACTTTTTAGAACTAAATTGTAACATTTGATGGACATATGATTCCGCCATGAAATTACACCATTGATGTTTTCTGATTATTTTTTCTTACCAAAGAACCTTGTCTCATATTTCTATTTTGGCCTTCTTTGTCCATCGTTTGAGATTGTACTTCTCTAGGATTTCAGTGATAGAGTTGAGGTGCAATACTCGAATAATGTGAAAGCATAGCTTACGTACACTTCAAACCATTTGTATTTGCATTGCACTTCAACTAGTCCATTTTCATTTTTGTATTCGACTGTCTCATATCTTGATTCATCATGTTCTAGGCTGACTTCATATTTTTGTGACAGTGGTTCTGAGAACACTTGACTTTCGCAGCCATTTCTGGAGAAAATTCTTTTTTGAAAAACTTTGTACAATGCAACCGTGTAAACATTTGCAGCATGCTTAACGAAACTTGTAGTGAAAAAAATCTATATTTAATAAAACGTGTATAGGTTCGGCATTAAAAATTATGTACAAGTCCAGTAGTTAGAAACAAATGCATATATTAGGTTAACAATTTCAGGTTCTAGGAAAATTAATACTTATTGTAATTTAATCATCTAAATGTACACATACTTGTTTTTTTGTCACATTTTTCTTTGCTTTTACACATGTATTTTCCTTGCTGCTTCATCTATCCTCCTTTTTAAAATTGTTTGGTTGAAGAGTTCAATGAAGTGAGTGAGTCTAGTTGTTTTGTTTGCACTGAAGCATAGGGAATGGTTGGTACTTTCACTCCTTTGTGATGATAGAATTCTCACAGAGAAGATATCTTTACTGAATGTTGTGCTCCATTTCTCACTAATACCGTATAGCAGTTGAAACCATGAGTTATTTTCCATTTTGTAGTTGGCAATCATTGAGTTCCATTTCTCTTTAAATCTGCACATCCTTTCATACAATAGTATAAAACATTTTTAAACAATTCATCTTTCTTCAGTTTTTCATAATGTTGGATTACATTTTGTTTTATGTGCTATAAGCACAACTTGTGTTTTGTGTTATTGAAGACCTGAAAGTTGTACTAAAAAATATAAGTTTACGAATACATGAATTTTCAATTAACTAATTTGTCATATAAGATAAGTTATACATATTGTAAGCAAACAGGTGTAGTTTCTAACATTTCCTATTCAGTTTTGAGATATGTAAGTAACAAATTTTCTAAAGTTGCAACATTCTGGGGATATCTATGTTTCAAAGTAACTAGTAATGCTTAACAGACCATAATCAGTGTTCACATCCATAAGTAAAAAAAATCATAAGTTATAACATACCTCATGTATTGCTTTGCCCATTGCAAGATCTTGATATGTGAATATTGTGATAGGTTTATTCCCTTTCATTGACTTCTTAAAAGCATTAAGAAGTCATACAAAAGTATCAGCCAACTCATTTGCAATAAAAGCACAAGCAAACATTGCTATGTTCTAGTGATTACTGATTCCAACTATTGGTGCACAAATCAAGTTATACTTGTTTGTTATGTATCTAGTGTCAAATATGGTGACATCCATGTAGAGTTTGTAGTCCTCCAACATCATTGAATCTCTCAAAAACACTGCTGATAGTTCTGTCTCTTCATTGAATTTGAGTTTGAAGAAGAAATCTTTGTCCTTGACATTTATTTCCAAGAGTGTATCAACAACTTTCTGAGCTTCTCCACTTTCGTTTTATTTCATTCAAAGTTGACTCACAAAGTTGAGGTGGTCTTTCATCGTATGCCCTAGATTTTTCCCCACTTTCTTCAAAAGCCATGTATTGGTATCCTACGATAGGTCTTAAACTTGCATGTTCCATTGATGTAATGGCCTTGCCTTTGTCATCTGTAATCCTCCGTTCACTCCTACTGAGATACTGTCTGGATGGTCTTGTTAACTCATGAATATGTTCCATAATGTGGTGAACCGCCATGTAATAATCTTGCTCAAGCTTGAGTCTAATTTCAGCTAGGTATAAAGTTTTTGTAATCAGGTCCTTTCTTTTCCTCCTCTTCTTTTTTGCAAAATGACTTTCATTATCCACACAAGGAACATGGCTAATAATGTTGGGTTTTAATCTTTTCGGCTGGCCTCCACAAGAGCACTTGTAGTACTTTTCGCGGGTATGCTTTCTGTTGTTTAGACGTTGACAGTCTTTCCTCTAGCTAAAACCAATAGCATTTGCATTCTTCTTATACAGAGCATGTATTGCTTCCAAATTTTTTGCTTTTACACCGGTAAGATTTTCACTGGCATCCATTTCGTTTACATTTTGAAAATCTGCACCTGCATCAATAATGAATACAATTTATAATGTAAGATATTCATGTTCTAATGTGATGTATGCATTGTCTACAGTAAATTACTTGGAATTAGAAAATTATAGATGCTCTGTTCTGAGCACTATAATAAATACTATTTTTAGTGCAACAAATGCAAATTTTAGTGTATGTAGTATATGTTATAAGTTGAAC
>JAUOBV010213561.1:1489-11817 GCA_032360425.1 Rubia occidens
AACCGTCATCAAATCAGCATTGAAGGGTGTATGAAGTGTACCTTTTGAACATGCCACCCCATTCTTCCTACCAAAGTGTGCTTGTTCAGGTAATCCAACCGATTTCTTACTGACTAAGTTCGCAGTACAATATTCAATGATCTCCTCGGTCACGTACCTTTGTGCGATGCTCGCATCCGGTCAGCTACGATTGTGAACATAACCTTTGAAAACACCCATGTGTCACTCGAAAGGGTACATCCAATGCAGGCCAACCGAACCGCATAGACCTATTTCCCTAACCAAATGAATGACTATATGAACCATGATGTCTAAGAAAGATGGAGAAAAGTACATTTCCAACTGACGTAACACTAAAAACCCCTCCCGCTCCAACACATCAAGCGTATCTGCTTATATTCTTCCGACATATGGAGTTGAAGAAGAAACGTAGTCGCATAATGCTAAATCACGCATCCTGCTCGATAACACCATAGATGGTAACATGCAACAATTTTTGCATGAGAGCGTGACAATCGTGGGATTTCAAGGTATTCATACGCAAATCATCATTCACGAAGCGAATAACATTAGAAGAGTATTTGGATGGTACCTTGATCCCTTGGATACACTTGCAAACCGATCTCCTCTCATCCCTGACAGATTGTATGGGGTAAAAGGGGAGATAAGTTCACTTCCCTCTCACCTCCGGGGCTAGGTTGGACCGAATTCCAAGATCTAACAAATCATTCCGCGCATTCAAGCTGTCCTTTGTTCTCCCTGGAATGTTAAGTAAGGTACCAATCAAACTGTCGCACACATTCTTCTCAATGTGCATTACATTTAAACATTGCCGAACCTCCAAATGCTCCCAGTAAAGTAAATCAAAGAAAATTGATCTTTTCTTGCATGGTCCATCAAGGGTTGTACCAACCTTCTTCACCTTCTTCCCAAGAACAACAATAAATTCATTCACCTTGTTGTGTATGACAACCCCCTTCAATGGTCTTGGCGCCTCCTTGCATCTTTCCCACAAACAAAATGAAATGCATCCTCACGCAACTTGTGCTTAATTAGGAGGAATTTCCAGTGACCCAAGTACACTCTCTTACAACCATTCTTCATCTATTGGTAATCTGTGGACCCTTTGCACACTGGAGCCGCCTTGTGCCCCTTCACCACATAACTTGAAAGATTTCCATATGCTGGAAAATAATTTAAGGTTCAAAAAAGCATTGCCTTCAGATTGAACACCAATCCCCTAAAACCATCAAACACATCGACATCTTTGAACCATAGAACATTCAAATCTTCTATCAGAGGTGCCAAGTAAGTATCGATGTCATTTTCGGGCTGTTTTGTCCCAGAAATCAACAAAGACATCAACACATATTTTTCTTCATACACAAATACTGTGGAAGGTTGTATATGGCCAGAATTACCGGTCATGAACTATGCCTAAACGACATGTTGCTAAACGGGTTCATTCCATCAGTACACAAAACCATCCGCAAGTTCCATAGCTCACTTGCAAAGTTAGGATACCTCTTATAGATTCTCTTCCATTGAACGGCATCAGCTGTATTATGGATCACTTCGTCCTGAGGAGAACCCATTCCCATGTACCACGTCATGTTCTTGGCATCATCGGAATTCTTGAACAACCTCTTCAACCGAGGAATAATTGGAAGATACAACATGCATTTTGCAGGAACACGTTTCCTTAACTTTACGACAACTTCTCCATCGATAACTGAATTTTTCTTTCCTCATAGCATAAAACATGGCATACGGGCATGCTACCTCCTTCTCCCATTCACCTATGTACAAAATACAATCGTTAGGACAAACATGCATTTTTGTATACTCAAGTTCCATAGGACATAGAATCCTCTTCGCTTCGTAGAGGTTGTTTGGTATCCTGTTACCGGCAGAAGGCTTCTCATTCAAGAACTTTAGCAACTTGTTCATGCTAGTGTCACTCCATGTACCAAGGCCTTTCATATTAAACAATTCCATCAAACATTACATCACTGTATCCCTCTTATTGCAATTGGGATACAACTACATGTCCTTCTCACCTAAGAAATTTGACAAAACCTCGGGCCTCCCCCAAAATTCATCGATAGCCTCCTCACACATGTCATCTAAATTTAAGTCACTGAAACACTCTCCCCCACTACCTACAACCACCTCTAGCGGTGCCTTCTCACCATTAAACGTCCAACCCAAATAATCTTTTTCAAACTCTCTCTTAAGAAAGTGAAGTTTCATGATGTCTCAATCACCAACACGATTACAATTCTTGCAATCACGACATGGACATAGCACTCTCTCCTCATATCCAAAGGCGTGCTAAAAAAAATCCTCTGCAAAAGTAACATATTCTTTACTCAACTGACTAACGTTGTAATACACATGTTTACACCTCTTTATTGCATGTTCCATCTTTACAAATTAACAAATGTAGGACAATTATAGTTCAACACAATGACAATTTGTATGCAAGATTGTACACATTCAAAATCAATTAGGAAAAACCTTACATACAACTCGGACCACAACATTCAAAACTTACACGATAATTTCACATTCCTAAACAAGGTATTAAAGACATCAGGAAATCTAGAAAAGAATCACATTTCCTCCATGAATACAAGAATCATGAACATGATCAAACACACCAAATATTTGCATACAACCCATTTCTAACATATTACATCATTAATAAAATGCCAAAAAATTTAAAATCTAAGCTTTGTGAGTCTTCATTGGAGCATTGAATGTCAAAGCCCTCCCAAAAACACCATTAATGACCTTCTCTCCCAAAATCCCACTTTTTACCAGCCAATGAATAGTGGTAGGTAAGCATTAAATGCTTCTTCAGGACCGGTATATTGGCTACGTACCAGTGCTAGACTTTTTCCCCCAAACATTTACCCACCAAATTTATTATTAAATGAAATTCAGCACCGGTTGAGTCCTCTGTACAAAAGTGATGCTGAACATATAAAACCTTCCAAGCCCCACCAATATGGGCCCCTCCTTCAAGCACCGGTTATGTACAAATCGGTGCTAACAATATACAAAGGCACCGGTAAGAAAATTAACACTGGTGCTATTATTTCCCAATTAATATTTTGAGCCAAAAACACTATAGAGAACATGACAACAATCCCAGCACTGGCCCTCTGTACATTGTTAGTTTGCACAGGTGCTAATTCTTGTGTACGACACCGATTTCGAAATAGCGATGCTGGTAATCTACAACACCAGTTTTCTAGTTTTTTATCAAAATACTGGTGCCTTACATATTTTCAACACTGGTATGATTTCCCTAAAAATAGGCCCAAAATAGGCCAAAAAACCTTAGCATCCGCAATTGACACGGCAAGTGAAAAATGACATGGGCCATTTCGACTAGTACGAGCCATCAGCTGGTGCTCCGTTTTGAACTCATGATTGTGAATCCTGTGTCGTTTGGCATGACCCATCGGCTGGAAGCATTTTTGGATCAGTTGAACGGTGCTTGTCGTGTTGTTCTTTGCACCTCGTGGGCTGGTCTTTGCATTTTGGAGTTGAAACGACACTAACCGTGTGTAACGACACGGTTTGTGTCCATACTTAGCCTCCAGAGCAATTTGAGTGACATGGCCCGGCTGGTGCCAAACGGTTCGTGCCAAGGTGGTTTGGCACGGCCTATGTTGGTTGGCAAAGTAAAATGATAATGTAAGTATCCACCAAAAATCATCCAAGAAAAAGGCAAAGTAAAATGATAAGTGTTAAACTAGCTTACTCCGCCGAAAAACCGCCAAAGACAATCCAAGAGATGTTGCCAAAGAAACCGCCAAAGATAGTCCAAAAGATGTTCAATTTAGTTTCCGATTTCTCTCAATTTCTCTCATTTTTCCTAGGAGCCCTTTCAGATTTTCATCCTAGAATTCACACATGTTGAGCTCACATTTCACATCTTTCCACAGCCTCTCATTTTTGCCTAGGTTTTCTAACCTAGTCGGGCCTTGCTTCTCATTTTTACCTAGATCTTTCGATCTATCTGGATTTTTTTTCCATTTTTGCCTAAATCGCCCTTTTGGGTTTCCAACTTAGCAAGGTATATTTTTTTCATTTTTTCAAAATTTTCAAAAATAAATTGTGTAGCACAAAATGCTCCAAAGATGGGTTTCATACTACATGAAGATAATGAAAACAAATAATTACACCACAAATTCTACCAAAACATCCCAAAAGCAAAGAGATAACACCCTAAAGATCAAAACCCACCACCAAAGTGCATCCAAAACATCCCCAAACAAAATGACATAAAAAACACCAAGGAATCCATAGATGAAAAACTCCTAAGTGTTTCACTACTCCCTCCCCCACACTTGAGCTTTGCATTGTCCTCAATGCAATGAAAATACATAAATCAAAGTGAGGAAGAGAAAAGAAGTAGTGAAACTCACCCCGAAGGGTCCTCCCTCAAACGCCTTATCTCGCACATCCTCCTCCTTTCTTCATGTCTTATTTCCTGCCTCTCGATGGGAATAACATCCTGAAAACCATCAAGCCTTGAGATATGGAATCTCTTAATAAATTTCTCGATAGTCTCCTCTTAGAAATTTGTAATAGTGAAGTCCTCCTTCACTTCCCACTCGATGGAGTCCAACCTAGATCCCAAAACTTGCATCATGCCCTCCATAGAGTCTAACCTAGTCTCAACCTCCTCCAGTTGTAAACTCATCCCTCCCACCGCATGATCGACCTCTTGCACAATTTGGATAGAACTCGGAAGTTGTTCCCCAAAAGTGCACAATTGGTCGAGGAAGTCCGCGAGTAGGTGAGTATGGCTAGGTGGTGCCCTTGAAGAAGTATCATCATCCTCCTTCTCTATGTCAGTGTACGGGCTTGATAAGACTCTGTAGAAGTCTTTCTCAAATTTTGGATCGGGTGCTAGAAACAAGTATTCCAATACAGTGTCTTGGTTGATACCGGTGGGTTCAGGTTATGGAAGGATCATGAAACTGCAGATTGTGGAACCACCGTACAACCACACGAATCGGTCTTCCAAGTTTATGGTAACAATCATTGAAGCCCTTGCTAATCTGTCCACAGTATACCGCATTCCCGAACGACTCAAGTTCGCTAATGCGAATGGAGAAGGAACTGGATGCCCCAAGTGTTGGGCTAAGAGTCTGACCATGCCTCTCATTGGTATCATGTCACCTTTATTATTTACCGCAATAGCCCCAAACATATTGGGGTAGAAATTCCCCTCCAGAGTCATTGCCCAAAGAACTTGGACATCAGAACCGGGACACCGTAAAATCTCCCCGTGATAGAATCTGGCGAGAGCGTATATGGTTGCTACCATAACTTCAGAAGATTGCTTTGTATGGTTATATGGAGGCTCCTCGGTGTGCAATTTCATTCTTCTTCCCCAACCGAAGCGTACAACTATCGACCAGGATACGTTGTTCGAGGATCTCTTCCTAGCCCCTGATCTGTGGTTTGAAATGGATTTCTACAGAATCCTATAAACCCGGATATAGATGTCAAGGAAGAAGACATTGAGACTCCAATTAGGGTACTTCCTAGCCGTACTCAGTTACCCGTAGATGTCCTCGACCAATTCTGCATATTCGGGGAGCAACTTGCAAACTCTACCTGACTTATGCAAGACATTTGTCATACAGTGGGTGGAATGCGCATATAGTTGGACGAATTTGGGATTAGGCTAAGTTATATGGAGGATACCATGCATGCTTGGGATTCTAGGTTGGATTCCATCCAGCTGGAAGTTAAGGAGAAGTTCACCATTGCGGATGAGTGAGAGGATCTCCAAGAATAAGCCATCGATCAATTGATCGAGAGATTCCACATCTCAAGGCTCGATGGATTGGGATGTTATTCCTATTGAGAGGCAAGAAATGTGACAAGAGGAGAGAAGAATTAGGTGTGAGACACGAAACTTGAAGAGGGATCCTTCGGGGTCACATGAGTGATTTCCACTACTTTTCTCTTTCCCACTCATGGTTCTTATTGTTTCGTTGCATTGGGGACAATGCAAAGTTCAAGTGTGGGGGAGAGAGTAGTGAAACAATTAGGAGTTTTCATCTTGGGATTCCTTTGTGTTTTTGGTGTTGTTTTGTTTGGTTTTTTTGGTGTTATTTGTGTCTAAAGGAGTTTGGTAGAGTTTTTGGTGGTGTGATCTTCAGGGTGCTATGACTTTGTTTTTTTGGGGGGATGTTTGGGATGAAACTTTTTGGTGGTGTAATTTTTATTTTTCATGATCTTTTGTAGTATGAAACCCAATTTTTGGGCATTTTGTGATACAAAAAAATTGAAAAAAGGAAAAAATACCCGGCTAAGTTGGAAATCCGAATTATCAATCGGGTCTGAAACCCTTGTGCTTGGATTATCTGAAGTTTGGGCTGATCTTTACTTGGGCTGATTTAATTATGCTTTGGCCAAAGACACTCCTTTGCTGCTTGGATTATTTCTGGATGTATTTAATGGACTTATAGGGAATATTGCATCCAAAAATTGGGTTGAAAGCTTGCTCTATTTGGCTGAATTTTGAGTATACCTATTCTCTACCAAAGTTGCTCATAAATTCAAGCTGCAACTAGGGGTTTTCTTGTGCTCCATAGGCTTATAATAGAGTGATTTTTGGGACTTTATTCTTGAATGGATTAGTATTTATTGAAGTATATGCGTGTACCTTATGGATTCGATTCCCTTACCATCGGCTTGGAAACTGGCCCGCATAGGAGTCTATTTTTTCTTCCTAGAGATCTATTAAGTTCCAACATATCTTATCCAGTTTTTTATTGCTCTTTAGCACACTGAGTTCATATGCTTCCTTAGCATCAACCTTATACTGGCATAGATAGGTGATAGACATTGCCTACTACTTGAAGATCTTCCAGACAAGATGGTGGATGTTGATGAGTACCACCTTGGATGAGCAATACTTATAGAGAGTTTCACCTTTGAAGGCCTCGATATTTGAGGTAGTAGCAGTTCTAGTATCTTAAGGTCTATGGGGAATGTCCCCTGGGCCGTAGTGGTATTTCATTTTGTTTTAGTCATTTCATTTTGGTTTGTTTCATTTGGGCATTTTGGAAGTTGTGAACACTTTGTAGTAGAAGACCAACCAACTTTTGTGCTCCCGTATGTATGTCCCATTGGGTTGCGTTAAATTATTTACCTATTATAACGTAGAATAGGTTCATATTTCTAGTATGTGACAAAATCAAGGATCAAAATGACATTAATCATGTTACACAAATATTTATCGAGTGCTAGTTTATATAGTTTATTCTCGTGATCAATTGCATGCTAGTAGCTTTAGTAAAAAACCCTCGCAATTCTTGTTTTACCAACACTGATTATTCCTAACACATGGTCGGATTGAAGACCTGATCACGGTTGTGTGTAGTTGATTATTACATTCCTAACATGTCTGTGGATGGCCCTGGTACTTCCCACTATCTACCAATCTTGGTAATATAGTAGTAGGAACTGGAGCAATAATATAAATCTCTATCTTTGATCACCTCCTCTTGGTACAATTAGTTAACGGATCTCCCGTTGATTCATTTATCAATGCCGGGAGAGGGTGGGTCATGGAGCATAATGAAATTTTTGTGAATTAGTGCACAGTATTAAGGTATTCTGAATATGACATGAATAGTTTCTCTTTTGCTACTAGGGTCCAAGATTCAAGGAGCACTGCACAAAACAATGGGGTTTATGTTGAGTCTGAAACAATGTGGCAAGCAAGTAAGAAAGACAATAAACTGATTCTCGTTATGATGTCATTTAATGGTGTTATTGATGAGATTTGGGAGCTTGACTATGGAGAATTCAAGATTTCAGTCTTCAAATGCAAATGGTTTAATAAGACTCGAACTGATGATCCAATAGTTTTTACCCTTGTTGATAAGAGTCGTAAAACCTATGAAAATGATCGGTTTGTTTTGGCCAACCAAGCTAGAAAAGTTTTCTTCCTTGATGATCCGTGCAATGTAGGGTGGCAGTAGTTTTACAAGGTAAAAAATACTCTTTCAGTGATGAGAATGATTATGAAGTTACAATGGAGAAATGATAATTTCCATAAATTCCCACTACTAATTAACGACGAGAGTGAGGTGGGAGCCATACAGAGAAAACAAAAGATGACATTTGGATAGATGAAGATGGGCAAGTAATGGGGATTTATGCAATCGAAGAAGAGGAAGATGGTTCGAGACTAGTGGCTTAGAAGTAGTGAATTTTTTAAATAAATTATGTATGTTTGTAGTATGTTATTCGGTTTTGTATGACTTTCAACTAGTTTGAAACTAGGTTGTAATTGGTACTTATTCATAACAAAACAGTTCTAGTTTGCACATGGGCACATTTTGGCTAGATAAAACAATTTAAAATACAATAGCCGCTATGAGCAGCTGCGTGTACCAGCTCTTTTATTTCACCTGGGAAAAACACAACCTGAAGTAACTATATGGCTGCTGAGCGCAGCTCCGCATAGCCGCTCTTTTAGTTCAACTGAAAAAAATAACAACATAATTTTTTTTAAACTAACCTGAAGTAAATATATGCCCACCACTAACAACATCCAAAAATTATCATCTATAGAAAATCAACTAACGACATCGATAGGAAATCAACATCCATAGAAAATCAACATCCTCAAGAACTAAGTCTGTTAAACATAATAATTCAATCCTTATGTGAGGTGTCCTCCCAATGTTGCTAGATGGCGGATCGAATGTAGGTAGTGAACCCAATGCCTTAATGCTCTCGCCTTCCATTGCGGTTAAGTACTTCCCAACATGCTTAGTCCAACGCATCAAGTGATCCATCTTCAACTTCAATGCGTTCATGCGTGAAGTTCTTTTGGATCAATATTACTACACAAAGGATCGATGTATCCTCGATAGAGAATTTACTACTTTGAGGCCCTGATAATGCAGCGATTCCCTTTTGCCTCTTCTCAAATACTATAGGATCGATATTACTCATTGGCATCTTTGGAATATAAATATGATATTGTGGGTAACCTGCTTCCAAGCACAACGAAGTAATCAAGGAAGAAACACCAATACAGTTGCGCTGATTGAGACTTTTCCGGATAGATTCCATTATGGTACTCCCGACATCGATACTCAGCCTACAAAACATAAATTAATTTTCTTGTACCTCATCATTGTATAAGCCTACAAAAAAAATTAAAAAATTGAATGCTCTAACACTAAAAAATCTAACCAAATCATGAAAATCCAACATTTTTTACAATTCAATGTTAAAAAGTTTTCAACACTTTTCACAGTTCAATGAAGAACTATTTTAAAACTTCTCGTGCTTAGTCAATTATTCTTAAGAAAAAGCACAAAATAGTTTAGTATAAAATTCACAACATTAAACATACATCAGTGTCAAATCTACAGTTATTGTTTACTTTATATAACCTGAATTTATATGAGTTCTAATAAAAATCCTATTTACTTTATTCCCTTCTTTTCGTTCTTCAATTCATCCTGCCACCCCCTTAATCCTCTCTTCTCCCTTTTTGATTCCCATGTTCCTCTTTATCTTCTGATCCATTAACTCATGATAAGCTCCTCATTTCTCTTTTTTAGATTTCTTCATTAATTCTTGTTTAGTCATGCAACCCACCACTTTATCCCACCACCATCACCCAATTCAAGAACACGGAATCGAGAAAACCTTTATTGTAAATGGATCTCCATTTGATCCTAATTAACCTTCTATGAGTAGATCTTTGTTTACAGTCGGAGCAAGGTATGATAATTTTTGGGGGCGTTATACTAAGAATTTTTACACTACAATTTTTTTTAAAAATTAAATTTGAATATTTTTATTTGGTTGGTTATGTGAGTATTGATAAAAATAAATCATAAATCCGGTCTAGATTTGTAGATCCATGTCCATCTTATGTTATATGATTATAATAATTTGGATATAATGGATCGAAAATGCGATGGATTCATAGTGTAATGGATGCGATTTTTGGATTTTTGATTTTGAGATCCGGATTTGGTCCTTGGATCAGGGTTGACCCTGTGTGAGACCTAACAATTTTGCTTCATTTTAAACAAGGAATATGTAGGGTGAATTTAGAAAGATAATATTTTGAGGATTAAATTGTAATAATATTATTGTCAAAATGATAAATAAAGAATTTTGGTGGGAGAAGGAGTTACATACGTGGTCAAAGACCGCCAATCAAGATTATGACTTAGTCCAAGGTATAGTTTGTTACGTGAAAAGATTGTGTAGATTTCATTTCGAAATGGACTCTGAATTCTCTTCAGAAAAAAAGT